>JASFAX010006870.1:0-29442 GCA_030737875.1 Allium sativum
TACAATTAAGTCCAATTTATTTCTTAACATAAGTTATCCACCTTTTCTTATTGTTTTCTTATAACCTAAGTTATAATTCTCACTTGTCCCTAGGACGAGCCATAACATATTATTCTATCAGCAGATTTCAGATTTCCAAGTTTATAGATTACTTAATTCATAATTAAATACTACTTCTTACTTTCCATAAACAATCCCCCTTTCTCTATGCATTACAATCTACTGGTTTCAATTTCCCCCCAATTGTTGATTACTTAATTTAAAGTTAAGTGTCACTTATCTCATTCCACCAGTTATATCACGTTCTTACTAGTTTATTATAACCTGAGTTATAATCTTCACTTGTCCCTAGGACAAATCCACCTATTATACAACATTCTCATTAATTTTATTTATAATAGGTTATTATCATTCCTCATTTATTCCAAATCATTTAATGTCGTATCTTTCTTTCATTTAATTTCATTTATTACCATTAATTCCAATTAATACTGTTTATCGGTCCGGCTATATATATATATATATATATATATATATATATATATATATATATATATATATACACACCAGACCTCTCACGTTAAGCCTACAACCTGTGGATGCTGGATATGCCGGACGGGTCCGGGCATACTTCTTCCACAAGTCAGACTTAACCTCGTGTCTTGACACATTTCATGTTTACGCACTTAGACCCCTCACATTAGATTCGCCACTTGTGGTTGCTGGATATGTTGGGCGGGTCTGGGAAGACTTCTACCACAAATGTAATTTAACTTCGTGTCTAAGCACGGTTACAGTTTCTAATTACTGTAATTCTAGGAATGTTTATTCTTTAACAATTATTCCTATTTCATTTTCGGTTTTCATGCCCCTTTTTCCAAGTCATATTTACTAGCCCAATTTAAGTTCTTTAAACATAATTTGGTCGATGCCCCAATCCATATTTATTTATTCAATTCTATGTTAACATGAAACCGTATAATCATATACTTACTCCAATTATTTCATATATACATTTCGGAAAAATTAACATGTAACAAGAACAGTCACAGTTGATACCCATATTCTAACAAGTTCATAACATGTAAACTTTTTAGCAATTCAACTAATTCAATATACATGTTCATATTAATATTATAACATGTAAACATTCCAACATTTTAACTGATTCATATTAACAATTTGACGTTATATCATGATAATCATTCCCGCATTTCATATACCACTTTAATCATTATTAGCATATGTTTAGGCATCTTAATATGTCATATTCCAATTTTTCATAGTGGGGAATGCTAAACGGTAATTTACCATTATCTAAAATAATATGGCTTAAATCCACTCACCTCATAAGCTTTCCAAATCCTGGATCTAGTCCAGACCTACCCTTCCATGGTTTTCCCCTAATTAGATTCAGAACCTAACAACCATGGATTTTATAATTTTTACTAAAAGAAAAAAGGTAAGAAAAGAGAAAGGAATTGAAAAATAGACCAGATCTAGGAATTACCTTACTTCGATAAGAGATCTAAAATTAACGTAGATCCGTTCTAGAAAAAAAAGAAAAAGGGATTGCTGATGTAGAATCTGAGATTTCCAAGCTTGAATAACTCTAATAGGTTGAAGAAGAAGAAAAGGCTAGAACAAACTACGTTGGAGCAGCACTTCGTCGTCACCATTGAATTATATGAATAAAATAATGGGCCTATGGTCTTATTTATAGGTGTAGCGGAGGAACCAGGACCCTTAGATCTAAATCTAAAACACCAAAACCGACCATGTCAGAAAAGAATGTTCCACATCCGCGGGTGGGTCGACCCCTAGGTCGACCCCCCTGTTGGTGGGTCGACTTATGGATCGACCCCCAACGGGCAAAATTCCCGCTCAACTTCCCGCCTTGCGAATTTTGATTTTTGAATTGAATTTCGAATTTTCTGGATATATTTGTTTAATTTATATATACATATAAGCTCCTTATATGTATATAAACTTCTAACGCTCATAACTTCTTCATATGGTGTCTGATTTATGTAAACTAGGTGTCTATCTTGACCAGAATTTCGAGACGAACGCAATAGCGTAGTCCGTTTTACTTAATTCTAAATATTTAATTAAGTTATTATTATTTCATTATCTTAAGTTAAAAATGTGGTGTGTTACAGAGATGGTATCGAATTAGTGTATCCAATGGGAGGTGTGACCTCACTTAATCACGGTATAGCATTTGTTTTAGTCATTTCAATTATAACCCGAAGTTCGAGGCTACTCATCATCATTCTCTTACTTCATTCTAGTATCATTTTCTAACCAATCTATTTCATTATGGATTCTCCACCACGTGCATGGTTGTCAAAGTGGTTCCTGGTATTGGTAGAAAGTATGATAATATCTAGCCCCGACCTCTTTAAACAACATATGCTTATTTCACACTGCGGTCATTTATATTTAAAACATTTCAAATATCATAAATCAATGTAATAATAATATTTGTTTATATTCAAATAATTACATTCAAATGGTTAAAGTTTGTAAATCACGTTTTAGAACATCATAAAGCAAATGTAATTTTTTTATAAACTATTATTTTAAAAGCATGAAATTTAAATCTTGAACTTAATCCAATGATGAGAAAAAATGAACTATGGTTTATGAACTTATTTGAATAATGAATTGATTTAAAATATATTCAAGTTATTCCATTGTATTCTTATGAATATAAACCGTAAATAATAAATTTTTAAGTTCAATTCATTTCAAAATTATATTCAAGTTTGGTTATTCTATTGTATTCTTATGAATTCAAATCACCATTTTATAAAGTTTGTATCAATTTTTTTGGCAAGACCGGTCGGTCTTTAGAGTGCACCGTAACACTTTTATTATATTAAAATAATAAGTACAAATTAACCATGAGATACACATTGTGTGTGTATACTACAAACAAGGAAATCTCCATGCATGGAGAAAAGATGTGAAAAGGTACACCAATACAAGATGAAACTAACATAGCCAATATTAGGCTAGAAGCTACAACACATTACATACTACACATTACAACAAAAAGCATTACAAAGAAATGACACAGGAGCCCAGCAAAGACTCAACACTGTCCATACCTCCCCCGTTAACTATTGTTGAACTAAAGTCCCATGTGCCTACTTCTAGTACTCGTCATGTTAGGCTCTTTGGACAGAAAGGAGCTAAGTGTAGTAACCTTTTCAGCTACAATGTTGGATGGAGGCGGCTTGTAAGTCGTAGAAGGAAGAATGTGTGCATAAGGGAAATCCATTAAATGTTTAACCTTTTCCTTTGTAGAAGCTAGCGTGGAAGATTTCTGATCACTAGAAGTGGTAACTGCACTGCCTTTGCCAGCATCCTTCACATTGGATTTGGAGAGCTTTTAAAGGGGCTAGCACTGTTCAAAAAACTTGGCTTAAAGTTAAAGGTGCTAGGATGCCAGATGTTGCTTTCTTGAGGTGGAGTAACAGAGCTATGAATATCATAGGCAAGATCACCTATTAGCATAGCTTTCTCAAAATCCCTCACATCATCAAGAAGTTGCTGCATTAAGTCATCTTTGCGCATGTACTCTTCATTTGTTTCTATGCAGCAGAGTGACAAGCATTAACTCTAGCACTCTTAGTTAAAGACTTTGAGAAATTTTCATCAATCCCCACCGCTTGCTTTTCCTTACCTTTATCTCCAAGGCCCAGGCCAGTTTACCCAAACCGTTGCTCGAATTCGAATCCAAGCCCATGCACACAGCTCAAACCAACACCCCTAAAATCAATCTTGAATTCGATTCAAAGCTCGATTTCGACCCTCTCGAACTCCAACCTCGTGTTCAAGTGCATGGTCAACTTCGAGTTCGATTTGAGACAAGACCTTGAGAATGTTTCGAGCACCAGTGCTAGACCCGATTCAAAATCTAGTTCAACTTCGCAAACCATCGGTTTCAAGGTCCAAATTCGAGTTCCATTTGGTTTTTCGAGTTCAATAGTCAAAGATTTCGAATCTAGGGGTTGCAAATTTTTTAAGTCATAATACTGGCAAGGAAAGAAGAAGGAAGCGAGATTTCGTTTCGAATATATAGGGGAGGGGATACTGGGATTAGCTCGTTTACCTTTTTGTTTCCCTTCGGCGATGCAAAAACCCGTACCCCACTAGGACACGAAATTTCGTATCCCCCCGTTGGATACGAGATTAAAAAAATGTAAAATATACACCATATGTTCATACGCGTATACATATATATATATATATATATATATATATATATTTGAAAATTTGTTCACTTTATTGCTAAAACCAATCAAACCTCCTTTATAAGCCTCGTTAAAACCTTGTAATCCCCCTAACCTAAGTGGGTGCCTTACAAGGAAAAAGAATACTTATAAATTTGGTATACAGCATAAAGAAAACAAACTATAACTTTTTAAAGAATACAACATAAAAAAGAAAGGACACACTAAACGGATCACAAATCCCAACAGCCAACTAGGCCCAACACTTCAGTCTTCCAGTTAACATTTCAACGCACTTCAAAGTCAATCAGTGTCTCTGAGTTTAATACCCCATCTACCCAATACTAATTCACTTCTCCCATCTCGAGTAGACTTACTACCATTATTGTTCACCAACCACTTGATTTCTCTTTCAATTTTCCAAAGACACACCGCTGAATCCAAGCTTCTACCATGGAAAACTCTCAAATTTCTTTCCTTCCAGATAAAATATATAGCACTAGTGAAGGTTGCGCACGCCAAGTCTTTCAATTGATCCTTTCTCTTGAAGTTATCATGTATAATCATGGCTTCTTCTTTCAGATCCGTCAGATTTAAAGCAAGATCCAATTTTTGCTTCAAAGATAACCATATAAAAGCTGAAAAATCACACGAGAAGAATAAATGTTGTATAGTCTCGGGATGGTTGTTGCAAAGAGGACACAAAGAATCTGAGATGTTACTGTAGTGCTGAATTCTATCCTTCGTGTTTAATCTACCAAGAATTGCAAGATAAGAGATAAAAGAAAATTTTCTACTATTTTTACCATGCTAAATTACATAGAAAACTTTTTCCTAATGTTCATGTTTTCGTAGAGAATCCCATGCTTTATGGAAACAGAACTGGGCACCTTCACACCATTTGTAAAAAACATGACTTTTATGTGGATATGTGGAAACAGAGCTAATCTCTTCTAACAATTCTCTTGTGGTTGGATGGATTTCAGGTAAAAACTCTTCATTTCTGATAATGCTATTTACTTTCTGATCTGCATTACCAATTAGATTCAATATGTCATAACCAAGCAAGTCTACCAAGCTCTTACAATTAATCCAGGGTTCATGCCATATAAAATTATCCTCACCATTGACAATAACTTTATTAAACAGCTGTTTAGATCTTGTTCTTAACCTTAGTAGATATTTCCATGTTGAGGATGCATTATTGTCTAGAGCCATTGACCAGAAATAATCTTTTTTACAATATTTATTATGAATCCATTTACTCCAAAGTGATATATTAGATAAGAATTTCCAGAGCAACTTCACACATGCTGCTTTTCTAAGATCTGAAAAGTTTTTTAATCCAACTCCACCTTCAGCCTTTGGCCTACACAATTTTTGCATGACACTTTATGTGATGAACCCCCCTCCCCCCCCCCAAAAAAAAGAAATCAGCACTAATTGATTGTAGCTTGTCTACGGTATATTCTGGAATTTGATAAATGAATATCCAATACAAAATAATGGGAGTAATAACAGTATTAATCAATTCATCCCTTCCTGAAAAACTAAGTAATTTAGTTTCCCAACCATTAATTTACCTTGTATTCTTTGAATGAGAGAGTTACATTCTGAATAGTGTAAATAATTGGCTGATAAAGGTACTCCTAAGTATTTGATGGGTAAAGATCCTTGCTTAAATTCCAAAATATTTTGAATCTGCTCTGAATTTGTAACCGAATTACTAAAGAACATTTTAGTCTTTGTTGCGTTTACACTTAGTCCAGCATAAATGCTTAGATTCTGAAAAATCTTCTTTAAAGATTGAGCATTAGAAATAGATGATTTTCCAAAGATCATAAGATCATCAACATACAATAGGTGAGAGATAATTGGTTGAATTGCATTGCTTGGTTGAAATTTCTTTTGTTGAGTTGCTTCATCCATTAAATAAGAAAAATATTGCATAGCAAGAGAGAATAAATATGGGGACAAAGGATCACCCTGTCTAATTCCCCTATTTAATGTTATACAACATTTTGGAACACTTTGAATCATAATAGAATAGGATGCAGTCAACATACATTCATATATGATATTTAAGAAATGTATAGGAAATCCTATCCTAGACATTATATAGCAAATGAACTCTCTATTCACGCGATCATATGCCTTCTGCAAGTCTACTTTGACACACATTTTTGGCATTCCCTTTTTCTTAAAATCCCTCAATATTTCATGTGCTAGCAATATATTATCCCCAATGTATCTATCATAGATAAAAGCACTCTGGTTTTCCGAGATTAAATGAGGCAAAAAATGTTTTAGTCTGTTACATAAACCTTTAGAGAAAATTTTATAATAGACATTACAACAAGTTATTGGCCTATAATTTGCTATCTCAGATGGTCTATCATTTTTGAGGATTAATGTGATGAATGTATGATTTAAAGATCTAGGAAATTTACCTGAACTGAAAATACCAGAAATAGCCAATAACAAATCATTTTTCAGATTATCCCAATGCACTTTGAAGAACCTTGCATTAATGCCATCAGCCCCAGGACTGGATTCATCATGTATAGAATATAATGCATCTTTTATTTCTGATAATTCAATTGGTTTCAAAAGTAATTGTCGTCCTTCAGAGTTGATAGTGGAAATAGGGTGAAAGCTTGGAAATGTTGTACTGCTTGAACCATTAAACATATCCTGAAAATAATTGATAGTTTGGAACTCAATATCCTCAGTTTTGTACAATAAATTTCCATTTTGATCAATTAATTCTCTGATGTGATTAAAAAATCTTCTATTAGACTTCCTGGAATAGAAGAATTTAGAATTTGTGTCTGATTGCTGAAGCCAGGAAACCATCGCTTGTTGTTTGAGACCTTTGAAATGAATTTGTTGCAAATTTTGATACTCTTTTTTGGCTAACAGGTAATTTTCATACAGAAGAATGTCCTATGGATCACCATCAGCAGCTTTTTCTAATTGATTTGCAATTTCTTTAGCATGTTTGAGGTGCAGAATTTTTATCTCTTAATTTGTTCCAATTTTTTAATTCAATTTTACAATTTTTGAGCTTTTGCATGAACTGGTAGCCTTAAAACCCTAAACTGCTGCATTTAATCCCTTATGAAAAGCATCTTTATAACTATCCAAATTATGCCAATCATTTATATATCTAAAAGGAAGCCCCTTGACTTCTTTAGTAGAAATAAGATCTAGCATTATAGGATTATGATCACTTGATTTTTGGGGGAGGGAAAGAGCTTTTATGTGAAGAAATTAATGTAAACAACAGTTATTTACCAGTATTTTCTCAATACATGTTGCAATTCCCTTTCGATGCCATGTGAAATTGAAACCCAGTGGTTTAACTTCTGATGGTGAAGCTTGAATTAGAAATTTCTGAAATTCTCTGATTTGTTGGAAAGGAACAGATAAACCACCTCTTTTATCATTTGGAGTTAACACATTATTGTAATCCCCCATAAGAATCCAGGCATTGTCAATCAGGCTAGCTTCATTTACTAAATTTTGCCATAAAATAATCATTTCTGCAACTCCTTTGTTGCAAGCATTTACTATCATATGTTGAGAAGAGAAAGATGAAAGTGCCATATCCCAAACATTAGTGTCCCATATTAACAAAATTCTACCAGAAGATAGTGATGAATTATTTGTTAATGATCTCCAAGAACTGGGTAACATAGAGGAAAACAACACTAAATTATTAGAAGACAGTTTTGTTTCTACTAAACAAACAAGTGTTGATTTAGTATAATTCAGGAGAGATAACACATCCTTCATATGAGAAATTGTGTTCATCCCCCTGACATTCCATGTTAACATTGTCATTTGATCGAGGAAGAACTCCTTGTATTTCTTTTAGAAGGAGGAATAGTTTTTTAAGAAACTGCTGTGCTATCATCTTTAAAATAATTAGCATTTTTGTCAACCATATTTGGAACATCTATTTGTTTACCCTTTTCCTTAGGTACTTTTTTGTCATTTTCTATAATTGCATCCACTACAATATTTAATTCATCTGGCATCAAATTTCAGGTAGCTTGGAATTCAGAAAATCTAAATCATCATCTGGGGTAGAAGAGATACATCCAATATCATTTGTATTTTGCATTTTATCTTTATTAACTTGTTCAGCTTCAAGTTCTTCTGATGTCTCATTAAGTTCAGCTTGAAAATTAGGTGGAATCCAACGAGGATCCATAGAGACATCATGATATGAATCCTCATGGCCAAACAGTTTACATTGTAGACATCTGAAAGGCATAAACTCATATTCCACTGCTATGTTAACTTTTGGTCCATTATGCATTAGAATAGGAATTTATGTTTTTAGATCTGATAATGTATCAATTAAAAGTAAAACTCTCGCATATTTTGTAAATCTTTTACTTGTTGTATTCTCATCTATTAACACCGGATTTGCAATATAACTTGCAATCATTTATATAACATCTATAGTCTAATACTCCATAGGTAGATCCATCGATCTAATCCAGATATGTACTACATCACTTTGTTTCTTAGAGTAATCATACCCTGGATACCATTTTTCAATCAAAAGTAGTCTACCAAAGTAAGAATATGTAGAGCTTTATAAGATTCGAGAGAAATCAGAGTGATCTTCAAATTGTACAACAAAATCATATGAGGGAGAAACATGAATATGAAAATTACCCTTTGGTTTCCAGAATTTAGAAATATAGTCTTTAAGCTTAATGGATGATAATTTGAAGTGAATCAGGATTAATGCCAAAGTATTAATCCAAGCTTCTATAGATTTGTTAAAAATCTTTTCATGGATAAATACATATTCTGTAGATGGCTTCACAAATGTGAGACATTGAGCAGATTGATCTTGTATGTTATTATCATTTGGGATGCCAGTGGGATTTGAGATAGGGTTTGTTGTATTTGATTTGGATTGAGGCTTTTCTGATGAAGAAGGAAGAGGCGGTTGAGAACGAAAAGGAAATCTCGAGTTAGTTACGGTGGCAGAGCACGCCTTTAAAAAAGGAAAACAAATGGAATTATATATATATATTATATTATATGCACGAATTTCCATTATTCATACGACCATATATATTTGTATGCATATGTATATATGTACATATATGACAATGATCAATGAACAGGAACAAAGTTTCTAAACTTCAAGAAATTTCCGACTCGTGATTCCGACCACGGCCACACGCACATGTTTTTGATGTTACAACAATCGACATCGATCTGCACTAACTAATAATACGCTTGTAAGTTTGAGCAACTCAAGAACGTACGACAAGCGATTGAATCCATGATTCAGTGTCGTTTCCAAAATCCAACTTGCACAGTCATAAACCGACGACACATTTACTATACATACTTTATTTTCCAACTTTGACTGCATCGCGAAGACCACGTGAAAACGTCTAAGCGAACATGCTACACTTTGTCGACAATGGCTCGTTTACTTTACAACATAAACGAAAGTCGACGACTAATGTTTAATTTCGTAAGTAAATAGGAATTAGATATTCAAAAGAGGTATCGACGAATTAGCATCCTCGGCATGCTCAACAGAAATGATGATTTCAACTCAAAGAACATCATGTCGAGACAAGACTTACTCTGGGGAGGCAAATGTTAACCGGCCTTTTGTTACGGTTTCCAAAAGTACATGAGGTCCGCTTGACTCAACATACCGCGTGGTATCAAAGCCCATAGTGTCGCCAAAACACTAAGGATTCAGGTCCGAGGGAAGTCGTGCACCCGTAGGCCTCCCAACTCCTCAATATAGTCAACTATGTGTATTTCAAATCCCTTGCTTCGAGGATATTGAATCCCTCACTACACATAATTTGAGTCCCTAAAAGTACACCACATTTCCAAAGTTTTGAATCCCTCCAGAGCCATGAACATTTCGACTTCCTTAGCTTCACAACACACAGTTCAACTCCCTCAACATGCAATGGGAAATTTGAATCCCCCCAACAACACTTCTTATTTTGCATCCTCCTTCACTCGAAATCCTCTCAAACGTATCCTCAAGATATGATTTCGCATCCCCTAGGGGATACGAAATCTCATATCCCAAGGGGATATGAAATTACCGTATCCTCTGGGATACGAATTTGTATCCCTAAGGGGATACGAGAATTTGTATCCCTCAAGGGATACGAAGCAACCGTATCCCAAGGGATATGAATTTCATATCCCTTGGGATGCAAAATTCATACCCTCTAGAAGGGATATGAATTTTCGTTGCACTATATTAAGGGATGCGAAATTTTAGGTGTTGGCCTCCAAGGATACAAATTTCAGCTGTGTGATCCCCAACTCTCACCTACTCCCACCTAACCTACTACCTATAAATATCCCCTTTCTTATTCTTCACAAGGGTTGGAATTTGGTTGATTTGACACCTCTACAAGCTCCTAGAACCCATTAATGGCTACATAGCTCTTGAGGAAGAAAAAGATACATACTTCTTTCCAAGACTTGACATATGAAAATTATGACTCCAAAATGCATAGAAAGACTTGTAAACATATGCTGTGATGGCGTTCAATGCCTATAACTCATATTCGTGAATAACAGATCAACAAACTCCTTCAAAGTGGAAAAAGTTTCCTCACTGACCGAACCACTACATACCGTCGTGTTATTTACGGCTTCCTGCAGTTTATTTTCCTTACCCGAAAAAGTATTCTCTAGTAAAGAGAATCTTTAGGTGTTATGACATTTTTTGTCATCAACATTTTGGTGCTTTCACTGAGAATAAAACTCACTTCTTTTCGCACACTACCATCTCGACTTCGACGCACCACTCAGGTTTCTTCCTAACCTACCGCTCAAGTCTGCTTACGATGGTTAAGCGATCAAAGAATCCAATGGTTGAAACCTCCATAGTGGTCGGCACTGCTGCTTCTCAACAACCCCAATTGGTGGGGAACCCGATCGACTTGGATATCATTCCTACAACAGACCATGATAATCCTGCAACTCAAACGCAACTTTACGCGCTAAATAAAAAGTTGGAAGATAGATCTTGAGGACTCAACGACATGTTGAAGACTAACATTGACCTGATGTGTCAACTCCAAGAAAGTCAACATCTCATCGCTTAACTTCAGCTTGCTCAGAGCAAAGCTCGGTCATAGTTCAACGCCTTGCAAAGTTCTTCGTCCAATACTGGGGGCCAGAGCTAAAGAAGGATGATGACTCTCAATGCCACTGCCCTCGCCAACACTAATGCCCATGTCAATGGCAACGTTAAAGGCAACAGAAACGGTAACGGAACTACCATAACTTCTTGCGAGAAAATGCGTCAACGCGACCATTCCCGGTTGATTATCAATGATGAACAAGGTTCAAGTAACTGTAATGACCTAAAGTTTTTAGTAAAAATTATTTTAACATGGTTTAACATGGTTTAAAATGTTTACTGAATTTAAATTGGAAATATTGGGGTTTTTGAATTTGTGTGCATATATGTGTGTGTACAAATATGTACAACTGGGACATGCACAAGGCAAAGCCATAATTCCAGGATAAATAATGTGATTTATGTATATGAGTATACATGTATACTAGTGGCAATTAAATTAAATCGTATAGCCTGATTTAATGTACAACATAAAGAAGGTTTGAGATAATATATATACATGTATATGGTAAAGACAAGTTGCACCAAGATTAAATATTGCATAGCCAGATTTAGAAAATGGGAATCATTATGTCCATTTTCTATTTTGTTATGACTTACTATAGAGGGAAAATGATTAAAAACACTCTCTTTATCTCTAAAAAGTAATGCAGATTTTATATCCGAGCACTACAAAGAAAACAAAGCAAAATAATGTGAATAATACTCACATAAATAGCATGATCTGATAAGGGGCAAAACTGACTTTGTATAACCTAGAAAACCATTGGAATTTGATGATATAAGTAAGGGTAGATGGGCAAAATTAAACTGCCTAGTGCAAACAAGTAAAAATACGTAAAATTTATTTTGAAAGGAAGAAGGGAAGCTTGGGAAAAAAGAAAGAGTTCTTTGGTTTTCTTAAGCATAGAAGAAGAGTTTTGCTGAGTATTCTCACTTAAAACAAATGGCATTAAGTCCTGAGATTAAAGAGGCAGCCCATGTTTTTATATGTTCATTTTACTTTGAATTTGATCCTCTGGTTATTTTTCCTATCTATATGTGATTTTAAATATGTTAATAATTCTATTTAGAAATTATGGAGTCTTACGACATTAGTTCAGATTTATTTGAATATTTAGTTTTATGATAACTTGGAAAACCTTTTTATGATACTTTGAAAACCCCATTAATTTAGACATATAAATGTCACTGATCTATGGCAATCTTTCATAAAAATGTACATGAGCTGCAATATACTTGTGTATAGGTGCTGAAGCTCTATAGATATTTGATTTAGAGAGAAATAGGATTTTCTATGTGCTGATCTCTAATCAAAAATTCCAACATTATGTCTCAGCTAGGTTTTGAAATCCATTTGAAACCAGATTATGCATAGTGGCAAAAACTCTCAAAAAATATTCATAACAGATCTATATCCAAACAAGCAAATATGTATAAGTGGCTATATTTAGACAAGGATTTTACCTTATTAAAACCCTAAAATAAAATGATTTTTTGGAATATATAAATATATATATATATATATATGTGTGTGTGTGTGTGTGTGTGTATGGGTGTGTATATATATATTGGATGGATTATAATCTTGCTTGAATGGTTGTTTTGATTGTTTGGGTGATTTCTACGAAATCCGTGGCATTATGAAATGAATCTAATTGTGTTAATTTACCATATTCAGGTAAATAGTCACTGAAAAATATAAGGAAAAACACTTAGTAATTTAACTAAGGTATTTTTGGTCAAGATGTTGTTGAATGGCTTGCACTAGAGTTGTAAGTTTGACACATGGCCTAATTTTTGTCCTGAGATCTTTGTGTAGTGATGTGAATTTGATCACTACAATGTGTCCCAGTGATTCACTTTTACAGATGAGACCAGGGTATTTAAACCAATTGATATATGCTAGGAAATAAATATAAGGAACTTGATTTTTCCTGGAAAACTTCCTAGGGCAAATTATCAGGATGGATTTACTTTGTTATGTACATGTGTATGATTGATTTGTATGTATTAGCCTGGACATTGTTGATAAACACTGAATAAATCAGTGAAAGTGCATTTGCACAAGCTTATTAATTAATTAAAGGGTAATGTCTTTTAAAATAGAATCTCCTTATAGATTTTATCCTAATTTCTATTATTAAGTTTTGATTGAGATGCTCAAACCAGACACATTAGTCTGACCTTGTTTGCTCATGGAAAATTGAGTGTCTCATTACATGATGAGGCAGCCTCTAATGCTTTTTCAGGTAATGATGGAGCTAAGTGGAAACTAGGTTAGGAGTCTGGCTTGTTTTCATGGATGTTAGCATGCTTAAGTTAGAAAATAAAAGCTTATGAATTGTTATATCTGCGTGAATCCTTGAGAATTACTTTATGAATCAGTTTTGTAAATATTAAGCTGAGCCATGGGAAAATTATATTTAGAGGATAGGAGAGATTAAGTTCAATGTTATATTTTAATGACTGAGCTAAAGTAGTATTTTATATGATCCTTTTTGCAAATTAAATTTGAGAAAATATATGTTTGAATTATGTAAATTTTCTAGTATTATATGTATTAGTCAATCTGGAGTCATTATGCAAAGAGAAGTGTACATGTACAAGTTTATAAACTGGGTTATTGTTGCATTATTTCAGTAAACTAAAGTACAAAAGTGGTGCACATGGGCACACTTGGTTCAGTTCATATCAGAGGAAGTCTAACCCAGGGTCCAATGTAGACCCATGCACTAAAGACCAGGATAGTAAACCTGCACATGTCACACACATTGTCATAAAAGTATCATTTTCCGAAAGTATCATTTCTGTATACATGAGAGTATCATTTTTGAAAAGTACCATTTTTGCAAGTATCATTTCTTGATGAATATAAGTATCATTTTATGAAAGTATCATTTTTGTATGCATAAGAGTATCATTTTTTATAGTATCATTTTTTGAAAGCATCATTTCTGTAGGCACAAGAGTACCGTTTTTGGATCTGTGTTCAACATTGATCTATAATGGGGTCAATGGATATCTTGCTTTCTTTCTACTCTGATTTAAAGCAAGAGGGGTATATATATCCTCATATATATATATATATATATATATATATATATATATATACCAAAACATTATCTATATGAACTAATATTTTCCTATTGGTAAAACTTTGGGATCCTGGGCTTTTGATTAGAAAAGAATGGCTCAGGCTTATAACTTTGAAATTAGAAAACCATTTTCATACTATAGTAAAAAAAAACATTCCAAAATTCTGGCTAAAAGCAAGGTCGTTCCATTTTGGTATCAGAGTTGTGTTAATTTAAAAGCACAGATACTACCTTATGGTTAGGAGATAGAATCATTTATTTCAATTGGTATGATTGCTTGCATGTGTGTGCCCGATTGCTATATACATATATGCGGGAGTAATCCCATATATGAGTAGTGCTAACCCAAAAATCCTTTCACTTAAGAAACATTGCTGGAAGACCAAGAGCACCACCTTTGGTGATTATGCAAGAATTAGTGAATGCTCTGAGGGAAGGAATAGGGCATAGAGCTGAGAATCCACATGAAGAGCTCTCCAAATTACTAAAGACCTATACTCATTTGGGAGGCAAAGGCTTTGAAGGGACTGAAAGTGTAATGGAAATCCAGGTTTGGCTTAGAATCTTGGAGAGGATTTTTGGAGATATGCAATTAGATTAACAAAGGAAGAGGCAAGTAGCTTCTAAACAACTGAAGGGAGCATCTTTGAGTTGGTGGGAGGTAGTCATGGCTGGAAGAGTTGAAAATGACATTACCTGGAATCAATTTAAGGAATTGATTGAATCTAGATTTGTGCATGCATCTGCTAAGGCAGTTTTGCTTGAAGAGTTTATAAGACTTAGACAAGGGAATTTAAGTGTCACTGAGTACACCCAAAAATTTGAAGAATTGTCAAAGTATGGGACTATGCTAATTGCTGATGAGGCATCTAAAAATATAAGGTACATTAAAGGAGTGAATCCAGGCTTGAGTAGAGCTATGTTACCCTATGCTGACAAAACTTTTGATCAAGTCATAGATTTGGCTTTAAACTTTGAGCAACATGATAAAGAAAGGGGAAAATGCAGAAATTTTAAGAATAACAATAATAAAAAGGGTAAGGGAAAGTATCACTCATATGAAAAGAAACAGGAAGATGCTAGAAGCAAGAAAACCAACAATGCCAAGACAGGTGAAAACAAGAAGAAAGTAGTGTGTCATCACTGTACCAAAGAAGGACATATTAAATCAAAATGTCAAGAATTGAAGGCTGGAGCATTCAAGTGTTATACTTGTGGGAAGGAAGGCCATTTGAAGAGGAATTACCCTGAGAATAAGCAGTAAGGTAAAGTGGTAACTCTAGAGGCAAAAGGCAAATCCATAGTGGAATCTAATGCAGAAAACCTTGGACAAATGGAAGGCATATTGTTTATTTTCCAAGTGCCTATATCAGTAGTATTTGATACAGGAGAAACACTTTTTGATCTCTCATGATATAGTTAAGACATTGAAACTGAATTGCATTTTTTCGAAAAGACTTTACATGTTAAAAGCCCTCTAGGAAATTCTTGTGTTTTGGATATGTTGTGTGTGGATGAAGAGTTAATTATAGGAGGAAATGCTTTTGTTTCTAATTTATGTGTTTTAAATTACCCATATGTAAGTATTACATTGGGTATGGATTGGTCAAGGCAACACAAGGTTATAATTAATTTAGAAACATCCACCATTTCCTTCCAAACAGTAAGAAGCAAAGAATTACAGTCCTTTGTGAATCTGCCAAGGAAAGAACGTTATTTCATTTATGTGGGTTAGGCGATGAAACTTTTGAATTTTCAATTGAACACATACTTATAGTAAATGAATACTTGGGTGTTTTGGGGGAAGTAAAAGGTATCCCACACAATAGACCAGTGGAATTTCAAATTAACTTAATCCCAAAGGCTTCTCCAGTTATTAAAAAGCCTACCAGAATGAGGCCAAGTGAACTTATAAAACTGAAGAAACAGTTAGAGGAATTATAAGGGAAAGGTTTTATAAGACCAAGTAACTCTTGTTGGGATGCACCAGTGGTTTTGTGAAGAAACAAGATGGTCCTTTAAGGTTGTGTATAGATTACATGGAATTAAATAAATTAACCATAAAGAACAAATACCCTTTGCCAAGTATTGATGATCTTTTTGATCAACTGGCTGGATCAAAAGTGTTTTTAGACGTGATTTAGCCTCTGGTTATCACCAAATGAAAGTGGAAGAGTCTAGCATCAAATACACAGCATTTAACACCAGATATGGGTTATATGAATTTCTAGTAATGCCCTTTGGACTGACTAATGCACCATCTTATTTCGTTGATTTGATGAATAGGATATTTAGGGATTATTTGGACTATTTTGTGTTAATTTTTATAGATGACTTTTTGATTCATTCAAAAACAATGAAGGAACACAAAGATCATTTGCATTTAGTCTTAAGAAGATTAAGGAAAACAATTTAAAAGCAAAATTTCTAAATGTATCTTTTGGAGAAAGGAGGTAAACTTTCTTGGACATGTAATCTCTGCACAAGGGATTTCAGTAAATACAAGTAAGGTGATAGCCATACAAACATGGCAAAGACCCGAAACAGTGAGTGAAATGAGATCATTCATGGGGATGTTTGGGTACTATAGGAGATTCATTAAGGATTTTTCTAAAATATCAGCACTACTCACTAATTTAATAAGGAAGAATCAAGCCTATGTTTGGACGGAAAAATGTGAAAAAGCTTTTGTGGAGCTAAAAGGAGCATTGGTGAATGCATATGTCTTAAAAGTACCAGAAGGAATCCATGGCTTAACAGTTTATACAGATGCATGTGGGTATGGTTTAGGATTAGCATTAATGCAACAAGGTCAAGTAGTGGCATGTGCATCAAGGCAATTAAAATCAGATGAATCTAGGTATGCAACACATGACTTGAGCTATCAGCAGTGGTATATGCTTTAAAGCTATAGAGACATTATTTGTTAGGAACCAAATTTGAGCTCTACACTGACCATAAATCCTTGAAATATTTATTTTCACAAAAAGATTTAAATATGAGGCAACATAGATGGGTTGAGATTTTAGCTGCTTATGATTTTGACAAATTGTATACACTAGAAAAATCAAACAAAGTAGCTGATGCTTTGAGTAGGCAACATGCTAAAATAAGTTTAATGATGATAGAAGAATTCAAAATTTTAATGTTAGTCACTGATATGGAGAAAAAGAGAATAATGATGTGAACATGGAAGTGCAAGATGTACAAGAAACCGTGGGGAGGTTAAGTATGGTCACCTTGCAATCTGATTTAATTTAGAAAGTGGGAAATATGAAAAATCAATCCCATTATTTTAGAAAAGAAAACCCTTTTGGAAAAAGGAAAGGAAGTGAAAAATCTGCATATTGATGAGAAAGGATATGGAAGGAATTAAAATAGAATTTGGGTGCCTGGAAATTCAGAATTAAAAAAGGAGATAGTAAATGAATATCATAGAAGCAAGTACTCTATACACCCAGGGAATACCAAAATGTATCATAATCTTAAGAGGGATTATTGGTGGAAAGGAATGAAGAGTGATGTAGCAAAATGTATAATTTGCCAACGGATAAAGGCAGAGACACAAAAACCCTAAGGTTTATTTCAACCCTAAAGTATACCTCAGTGGAAATGGGAGGATATCTCCATGGATTTTATAGATGGTCTACCAAGATCAAAAAGAGAAAATACTAGTATATGGGTAGTGGTTGATAGGCTGACTAAAGTAGCACATTTCATTCCAGTGAAGTCATATAGAAATGCACCAAAACTGGCTCAAATATTCATAAAGGAAGTAGTAAAATTGCATGGCATACCCAAGACTATTGTGAGTGATAGAGACACTATCTTCACGTCTAAATTTTGGAGAAATTTTCAGGAGGCCATGGGAAGTGAGCTTTTCATGAGCACTTCTTACCACCCTTAATCAGATGGGCAAGCTGAAGTAGTTAACAAAGTGCTAGAGGATTTATTGAGAGCCTGTATTTTAGATTTTGGGGGTAACTGGGAAGAACACCTCCACTTAGCTGAATTTACATATAATAACAGTTATCAAAGCACTATAGGAATGGCACCATTTGAAGCCTTATATGGCAGGCTATGTTTATCTCCTATATGTTGGGTTGACATTAGGGAAAGAGCAATATTAGGACTAGAGTATATAAAAGAGACCATTGAAAAAGTTGCATTGATAAGGAAAAGGATGGCAGCTGCATAATATAGACAAAACAAATATGCAGATAGAAAGAGGAGGCAAGTTGAATACTTGGTGGGGGACTTTGTCTTCGTCAAAATTTCACCAATGAAAAAGGTGTTAAGGTTTTGGAAGCAAGGAAAACTAATACCTAGGTATGTTGGACCATACAAAATTCTGGAAAAAATTGGTTCTTTGGAATATAAATTAGAATTGCCTGAAGATATGCAAGGGATACAAAATGTTTTTCATGTATCACAATTGAGAAGGTGGGTTCATGACAAGCAAGATATTTTGGAGACACCATCACAAGTTCAGATAAATTCAGATTTGGTTTATTAAAAAGAACCAGTGGGGATTTTGGCTAAAGAGTTAAAGAAATTGAGAAATAAAACCCTGAAGTTTGTGAAAGTGCAGTGGAGTATTGATCCAAATGATTGCACATGGGAATTATAAGACAAGGTTAGGGTGAGTTATCCTAAGTTGTTTGCAAATTAAAGGTATCTCTATTTTTGAAATTACCTCATAAGTGTATGTCTTATGTTTGGTGAGCCAATTTAATTAATTGGATGAATGTGTTTAATCACGGTTTATAATCTCTGAGTCAAATTGAAAAATATTATTCAATTATGAAGAAAATTGTGAGGACACAATTCCTAAAAGGTGGGGTATTTGTAATGACCCAAAGATTTTAGTAAAAAATATTTTAACATGGTTTGAAATGTTTACTGAATTTAAACTGGAAATAGTGGGGTTTTTGAATCTATGTGCATATATGTCTGTGTACACATGTGTACAACAGGGACATGCACAAGGCAAAGCTATAATTCTAGGATAAATAATGAGATTTATGTATATGAGTATAAATGTATTCCAGTGGCAATTAAATTAAATCGTATAGCCTATTTTAATGTACAACATAAAGAAGGCTTGAAATAATACATATACATGTATATGGTAAAGACAAGTTGCACCAAGATTAAATAGTACATAGCCAGATTTAGAAAAGGGGAATTTTTATGTCCATTTGCTATTTTGTCATGACTTGTTATGGAGAGAAAATGATTTAAAAACGTTTTCTTTATCTCTGAAAAGTAATGCAGATTTTATACCCGAGCACTACAAAGAAAACAAAGCAAAATAATGTGAATAACACTCACACAAATAGCACGATCTAATAAGGGGCAAAAGTAACTTTGTGTATCCTGGAAAACCATAGTAATTTGATGATATAAGTAAGGGTAGAAAGGAAAAATTAAACTGCCTAGTGAAAACAAGTAAAAATACATAAAATTTATTTTGAAAGGAAGAAGGGTAGCTTGGAGAAAAAGCAAGAGTTCTCTGGTTTTCTTAAGCATAGAAAAAAAGTTTAGGTAAGTATTCTCACTTAAAACAAATGGCATTAAGTCCCGAGAATAAAGAGGCAACCAATATTTTTATATATTCATTTTACTTTGAATTTGATCCTCTGATTATTTTTCTTGTCTACATGTGATTGCAAATAAGTTAATAATTCTATTTAGAAATTATGGAGTCTTATAACATAGGTTCAGATTTATTTGAATATTTAGTTTTATGATACCCTGGAAACCCTTTTTATGATACTTTGAAAACCCCATAAATCTAGACATATAAATGATACTGATCTATGGCAATCTCTCATAAAAATGTACATGAGCTGCAATATACTTATGTATAGGTGCTGAGGCTCTATAGATATTTGATATAGAGAGCAATAGGATATTCTATGTGCTGATCTCTAATAAAAAATGCCAACATTATGTCTTAGCTAGGTTTTGAAATCCATTTGAAACCAGTTTATGCATAGTGGAAAAAACTCTCAAAAAATATTCATAACAGCCATAGATTAATATCAGATATATATCCAGACAAGCATATACATACGTATAAGTGTGTATATTTAGACAAGGATTTTACCTTATTAAAACCCCAAGATAAAATGATTTTTTGGAATATATATACACACACACATATACTGGATGGTTTATATTCTCGCTTGAATGGTTATTTTGATTGTTTGGGTGGTCTCTATTAAATCCATGGCATTATGAAGTGAATCTAACTGTGTTAGTTTACCATATTCAGGTAAATAGTCACTGGAAAATATAAGGAAAAATACTTAGTAATTTAACTATGGTATTTCTGGTCAAGATGCTATTGAATGGCTTGTACTTGAGTTGTAAGTTTGGCATATTGCATAATTTGGTCCTTAGATCTTTGTGTGATGATGTGAATTAGATCACTACAATGTGTCCCAGTGATTCACTTATACAGATGAGACCAGGGTATTTAAACCAATTGATATATGCTAGGAAATAAATACAAGGAACTTGAGTTTTCCTGGAAAACTTCCTAGGGAAAATGTGAATGCATTATGGCTATAAATCACAATATTACCACGATGGATTTACTCTGTTATGAACATTTGTATGTATTAGCCTGGACACTATTGATAAACATTGAATAAATCAGTGAAAGTGCATTTGCATAAGCTTATTAATTAATTAAAGGGTATTGTCTTTTAAAATAGAATCTCCTCATATATTTTCTCCTAATTTTTATTATTAAATTTTGGTTGAGATGCTCATACTAGACACACTAATCTGACCTTGTTTGCTCATAGCAAATGGGGTGTCTCATTATATGATGAGGCAGGCTCTAATGCTTCTTCAGGTAATGATGGAGCTAAGTAGAAACTGGGTTAGGAGTCTGGCTTGTTTTCATGGATGTTAGCATGCTTAAGTTAGAAAATAAAAGCTTATAAATTGTTGCATCTGCATGAATCCTTGAGAATTACTTTATGAATCAATTTTGTAAATATTAAGCTGAGCCATGGGAAAATTATATTTAAAGGATATGAGAGATTAAGTTCATGTACTATTTTAATGACTGAGCTAAAGTAGTATTTTATATGATCCTTTTTGCAAATTGAAATTGGGAAAATATATGTTTGAATTATGGAAATTTTCTAATATTATATGTGTTAGTCAATCTGGAGTCATTATGCAAAGAGAAGAGTACATGTACAAGTTTACAAGTTGGGTTATTGGTGCATTCTTTCAGTAAACTCAAATTCAAAAGTGGTGCACATGGGCACACTTGGTTCAGTTCATATTAGAGGAGGTCTAACCCGGGGTGCAATGTAGACCATGCACCAAAGACCAGGATAGTAAACATGCACATGTCACACACATTGTCATAAAAGTATCATTTCTATATACATCAGAGTATCATTTTTGAAAAGTATCATTTTTGCAAGTAACATTTTTGGATAAATACAAGTATCATTTTATGAAAGTATATGCATAAGAGTATCATTTTTTATAATATCATTTTCTAAAAGCATCATTTCTTTAGTCACAAGAGTATCATTTTTGGATCTGTGTTCAAATTGATCTGTAATAGGGTCAATGGTTCTCTTGCTTTCTTTCTTCTCTGATTTAAAGCAAGAGGGGGTATATATCCTCATATATATACCAAAACATTTTTTATATGAACTAATATTTTTATATTGGTAAAACTTTGGGATCCTGGACTTTAGATTAGAAAAGAATGGCACTGGCTTATAACTTTGAAATTAGAAAACCATTTGTATACTATAGTAAAAAAATATACCAAAATTCTAGTTAAAAGCAGGGTTATTCCAGTAACCGACCCCATATTCAACAGAACCCAACTATCGCTGCTCTAAACCTGGGGCCTACGCTTCCGGCAACTAGCGTTGGCAACCTACCAAACTCAATCATTTATGACTTCTATTTTTTTCTTTACCACATGAGACTTTAATTGGAGCAAAGCTACGGCAATGGGAAGTCACATCAAGCTCTATCACGGTAAGAAAGAAATCAGAATCTACATCAATCGCCTCCACCTCATCAACCACAATGGAATCAGGTGAACAACGCCGACAAGATAGACGAGGATGATTCTGATATCCGTCCCAAAAGAAGTCCACGGCCTAGGACCCCTGAAGTGAACCACAACCGATGGACGCTCGACCTGCCTGTCTCCCCGAAATGATCTGGAGAATCATGAGGGATATGTGAGGGAACGTCAATGACATGTGGGAAACCATCATGAGACGTAACCCCTTCACCAGGGTCGTGCACGAAGTCAAGTGTCCCTGACACTTTAAAATACCACAGCTTGCACTCTATAGGGGAGGGGGGACTGACCTTGTGGCTTTCTGAACCCCTATGAGTGGCACATAGACTCCAGTCAGGCCACTGATGCAGTTAAATGAGAAAGTTTTCTAACTTTCTTGGATGGCACAATTTTGCTCTGGTTCACCCGTCTCTCGGCTGATTCCATCTCCCCCTTTGAAGAATAAGCTACCGAAATGGTCAAACAGTTCAGAATGAACGTGCCTACACGAAGAATACACTCACTCTCTCTAACCTTTACCAAGGACTGACAGAAACCCTCAAAAGCTACCTCGAGCGTTTCAACATCGTCTTTGCTGAGGTGGACGATCCAAAACCAAGCATAATCCTTGTCCAGCTTGCTAAAGGCATCTTTTCTAGTTCCGAATTTGGAGCTTGGATAGATAAAAAGCAAGCCAAGACTCTGGAAGCTTTCTACGAGAAGATTGGACAATTACTATGTCAAGAAGAGGCATGTCGCAACCGAGTTTCTCAGGGCAGCCACCCCAATAACCCACACTCTGACACTGTCGTCGATAGTGTCAAAGGAAAGCGAGTCGGAGAATCTTTCGATGAGGGTAAGGGGTGGACCCATACCAGCCAAAGCCGAACAACAAGAAACTCGGTAGTTGCGACAACAATCAAGCTCTTGGGCATCCCAAGAAGCACGATCGCAACCCCAATTACAGGAACTACACTCCACTCAACCGGGAGTTGGAGGCCATCTATCTAAAGACTATAACACTCTACAGTATAAGAAGCCCAACACTAGGGAATCTACCGACCTGGAGAGGAACTCTGGCAAGTATTGTAGATTCAACGATATGTTTAGGGACAATACCAATAATTGTCGCCACCTTAGGGATGCAATCGAGGAACTCACCCATGAGAAATGTTTGGAACAGTACGTTCAGAACCATGCTACTCCAAAAGCATCCTTGGGCCCTTAACGCCCACTCTCCCTCTAGCTAATGCGGCCCTAGGGCCGTCCAATCAAAGACCACGTGGCATTGTGATCAACACTATTTGCGGAGGGCCTCACCTTGCATATCAAAGCTTCCGAAAAATGGTGGAATATGCCAACTCCATCAAGCACGCCACCCATGAAGCTTACTCTTCCATAAACGAATCTGTCCCCGCCAAGCTCCAAAAGACAATGCGGGACAGTATCGTCTCTGTAATAGACAATCTACGGGAATCGAGATCCCAACCATAGACCCTTTCGTCATCTCTAGTCGAATTGGACTTGCTTTTGTTCGAAGGATCCTCATCGACCCAGAAAGCTCGATCAACATTATCATCAAGTCAGCTTACCACCAGACGAGACTAAAGGCCAAAGACTTGAAGCCTTATCAAGCCATGATCCGCGGCTTCAACGGTTCTGCCAACCAACCTGTGGGCATGGTCGACCTGTCAGTTGAACTCAGAAATAGGGAACGGGGTCGGGTCCAAATCCTCACCATTTTGATCATCGACGTCATCTGTCCATACAACGTCTTCTTTCGACGCCCCTTCCTTGTAGTTTTCCAAGCCTGCATATCACCATGGTCCTTTCTTATGCAATTTTTGACAAAGAACGGGATCAGCACACTCAAAGGCGACCAAGCAACTACGAGAACTTGCTATCTCAAGGAATGGAGAAATACCATCAACAAGTGAAAGGCAAAATAGTGCCTCCACCTTCCTGCACCAAGACCATCTCCGCATGGAAATGAAAGGTGTCTGAGTCCTGGCTCAGGCGCAACTGTTGTATTTCTGCCGATCTCGATCGAAGGGAGGACGAAGAGTCCTACTTCGAGAGGGCTACCCTAGTTGAACCAACAGTGGGTGTTCCGATCAACGTCAACGACACGACAAAGATCTTGAAACTTGGATCACAACTCTAACCCATAATAAAGGAAGAGCTCAAGGACTTCTTAATGGCCACGCATAATGTATTTACTTAGACCCACTCTGACATGTGCGGCATCGACCCAAGAATCGCTTGCTACATGTTCAGTTCGATCCGAAGCATCTTCCATTCAAACAAAAGCATAGAATCTTAGGAACTGAAAGATCGACTGCACTCAAAGAGGAAATGGGTGCTTTCGCGCACTACTTCGGCTGGCGCATTGCAGTAATGAAGAAAAGAATGAGATTGGTTCAGTCTTTAAAAAAGTCTTTGGGTGAATTCATTTAGGTGTCAAAGTTTTAGTAATTGCCATCCCTTACTTGGTAGCAGTGGGCTTGGTAGTAGCATATGTGGGCCTACGAGATCGCTCGGACAAAAGTGGATCTCTAGAAGAGGTCGCCTATATTCATCTGCAGAAAGAGATGGTCTGCTTTCTTAGTAGAAGACTACTATGAAATGCATCCACTAAGCACCAGTATATTGCCTTGTTAGTTATAGCAGCAATTAAGCCAGGTATACTGGTTGCTTACAGTTATTGCAGGAGAGTCTTTTTATCTGGTAAAGCGGGCCTGGCCTGAGCAGCATTAGCTACATCTGGTTGTAAGAAGTAAAGTCCCTAATTGATAGAGGCCACAAATGTACCCGACAGCTTCCATGGGTCCAAACCATCGAAGCCCAATACAAGATCGCCTATGAGAAGGCTACTCGATAATGGCTTTATCTATGACGCCCTCTACCCCGAATGGGTCTCCAACCCAATTTTGGTTAAGAAAGCGAACGGAAAGTGGCGAACATGTCTCGTCTACTCCGATTTGAACAAAACATGCCCAAAGGACAACTTCCAACTCCCCAAGATCGATCTGCTTGTTGATTCAACCGCCGGCTACTAGCTCCTCTCCTTCATGGATGCTTAGTCAGGATACAATCAAATTCATGGTATCTTCCAGATCAGGATCACACCTCTTTCATAACCGACCTTGGGCTTTACTGTTATGTCATCATGCATTTTAGTCTTAAGAATGTTGGAGCCACCTATCAACGACTAGTCAATCACATGTTCAAGGACTAAATCGAGAGATTCATGGAGGTTTACATAGATGATATGCTCGTGAAAATGAGGGTATCGAACGACAACATCGATGACCTCGCCGAAATATCCGATATCCTCCATAAATATAGCATGAAACTCAATCCCTTGAAATGCTCTTTCAGCATTACATCGGGAAAATTCCTTCGTTTCATTATTAACTCACGGGGTATCGAGCCAATTCAGAAAAAATCCAGGCTATCTAGGATGTCCAAACCCCATGGAGCGTCAAGGATGTTCAAAGCTTAAACGGGAAATTAGCTACCCTAAGTCGATTCATCTCTAAACAAACAGACAAATGCATTACCTTTTTTGACTAGATTAGAAAAGGGAAGCGGAACTTCACATTGACACCAGAGTGCGTTGAGGCATTCCAAAACCTCTTGAATCACTTAGAGAGACCACCTATCTTGTCTAAACCCGTGGATCACGAAGATTTATATCTCTATTTGGCTATTTCTATGCAGGCAATTAGCTCGGCTCTTGTGCGCATCAAGATCATGTAAAATGGCTCATTTACTACATCAAGAAAGACTGACAAGTGTAGAAAAGAATCATCCAAAGCTCGAGAATCTCGCCTATTGCCTATTAATCTCTTCTCGGAAGCTACGGCCTTAGTTTCAGTCTCATCCAATCAAAGTCTACATTGACCAGCCGCTACGATAGGTCCTGTAATGACCTGAGGCTTCTGGGCGACTTTTGGAGTGGAACATGGAACAAAGCCAATTCGAAATTACTTCCATTCCTTGTCGAGCCATCCTCGGACAAGCCCTCGCAGATTTCATAGCGGAGTTCACAATTCCTGAAGATCCTCCTTCGGAAGACAGCGAAACTCCATACTTTCAATGGAAACTATTCATAGATGGGTCATCTAATAGTCAATGTTGGAGTCTTACTCGTTACTCCTGAGGAACGCTCGATCTGTTACACTCTAAATTTCGACTTCCCTACCATAAACAATGATGTAGAATATGAAGCCTTGATTATCGGACATAGAATTGCGATTGAACTTAACATCAAGGCTATCCAAATTTACTCTGACTCGGAGCTCATCATATGCCAGATGCAGGTTTATTATCAATCCAAGGGGGCACAGTTCGTTCCCTACCTCGCTCGAGTCCGTGAATTACTCACCAGCTTTGACCATTACATAATTACACACATCCCTCAAGAAAAAACAAGAAAGTTGATTCCTTAGCCAAGTTGGCAAGATCTGGGGATGCATAACTCTTGGGGTTAACCCCAATTGAAGTGCTCGATTCTTCAAGCATCGATCAAATGCAAACTGATTCGGTGGCAGCAACGGAGGTCGAGCCTAAACACGAGTCATGGGTGACATCGATCAAGAACTACTTGCAACACAAAATCCTCCCTGGATGCTACAAGGAAAAATGATCACTCACTCACAAATCATCTCGCTACATCATTCAAGATGGAGTGCTCAACAAAGAGGATTCTATGTTCCATAACTCCGGTGTGTAGCCTACAATGGCGCTAACCATATGTTATTGGACATGCACGAAGGCGAATTTGGTGACCACACTGAGGGAAAACTCTGGCAAGCAATATTCTTAGACATGGCTGCTTCTGGACCACACTCGACTAAGATGTCATAGACTATGCCCACAAGTGCGACAAATACTAGAGGTTTTCTAAAATTTCAAGAGCCCCGCCCGCCGAGCTAACGCAAGTTGTTAGCCCTTGGCCATTCGCCATGCGGGGAATAGATATCATAAGAACTCTTGTAATGGCCAGAGGCAGTTCCCGTAATGCCATCATCATAGTTGATTACTTCACCAAATGAGATGAAGCTGAGGATCTCACTAGAATTACAACTAAGAAGGTGATCAACTTCACCATCGTCAACATCATTCGATATGAAATCCCCCAAGCTATCATTTCTGACAACGGGACTCAATTCGAGAGTGTCGAGTTGAAGACCTGCTGCTGGCGAGACAACATTAAGAAGAGATTCTCGGCAGTAGCTCATCCTCAAGCCAATAGGCAAGTCGAGGCTGTCAAAAAAGTGATCAAATCCATCATCAAGAAGCATCTGGAAAAAGCCGGAGACTTATGGGTAAATGATCTCCCTCTGGCCCTATGGGCCTACCGGACCACCCATAGGTTAGCAACCGACCACATTACTTTCGCTCTCTCCAATGGATCTGAAGTCGTCATTTCCATTGAGCTCAAACTCCAATCGTCAAGTCACTTACTATGATCCAAAGATCAACCAAGATTTTCTCTTGGAGTCACTCGACTTGCTCGAAGATAAAAGAGATGAAGCTGAACTCAGAACTACTGCTCAGCACCAACGAATCTCCCACTACTTCAACTCCAGAGTCTATCCCAAGAACTTTGACATCGACGACCTCGACCTGAAGTAGATCTTTCCCACACCGGCTGGTTTCAGTCCTCGCTGGGAATGTCCGTACGCCATCCAACGGTGGCTTAGAGGCGAAACCATCAAGCTAATGACCATTGACGAAGCCGAACTCCTAAGAGCACTAAACAGTGAACATCTCCGTTGCTACTTCACATAGCTTAGTGTACAGATTTACTGCTATCCAATAATGTTTCGTTTTCTTCAAATTCAAGGCATTGTAAAATAAAGGAAAAAGATGTCAAAGTTATCAGTAGAGATAGTTTCAGATGACCATGTTCCTGGTGTGTTTACTTTCGACGTAGTATGTTTTAACAACTATTACAACTTACTTGCATACATGAGCACACAACACTAGATTGACACCTCGAAGCCAAGAATCATTCCCATGCTCGAGTCTCGAATCAACGACGAGGCCGAGTATAAATAACTCTGACTTGAATCTCGAATAAACGACGAGGCCGAGTATAGACAACTTGGGATGTTCATTCACTAGAATGTCCAAACTCGTTCCTAAGTCTCCGGACTTGCGCTTCCCATCGTCATCCTCACCACTTGTGATCTCTGTAATGTGCCTAGGAGGGATAACTTGCAGTGGTATCAGAGTGACTTCGGTGCCTAGAGCCAGCATAGATTTGGTACCTCCATTCTCTCCAGTCCACTTGGTTATCTTCGCCTCCAGCCTTACTTTCTTCTTAGCTTCCCGTGCAGCTTTCTGTTCAGCTAGTTTCGCGGCCTTAAATTGTATGGTTGCCTCTGCCTGAAGCTTTTTGAACACTGCCTCACCCCTCTTCTTGGCATCCTCATTAGCCTAGTTCTTCTTGGCCTCATCATCGACCCTCTTCTTCTCCGCCTCATCAGCAGCCTCTTCCTGGCTATCTCAGCCCTGGACTTCTCCTTAGCATCCTGCCTATCCTTCTCCAAAGCCTCATGTAGGGAAGCCTCATCAGCCCTCCTCTTCTCTTTCCGCTCCTCCGAATTGGCCACAATTTTAGCCTTTTGCGCCTCGACCAAGTCATACATTGTTTGTCGGCCTGCGTCCACCGAACCTAACACATGGATACCTTGACCATCTGTTATCTCCTCTTCCTCAAAGAGAAGATCCTTGTAAAGATCGGACGTTAGGTCCACGTCCGAGAATGTATCCATTGGACCGCTTACCTCTCCAAACTATATCCCCTACAGTCCTAATCCAGTCTTAGGTAATTACGGAAGTGTCAGGGCAAAGCCCGTCGTC
>JASFAX010000696.1:0-57400 GCA_030737875.1 Allium sativum
AAATATTTTTAGGGAATTTTTAGAGTCTGTATGTGACCCCGATAAATTGAAATGTACATTTAAAATTGAATATATAAATTTATATTTTAGATTTAGCGGAAACTGATCAAAACGATCGAATCAGCCTGCGATACATATCCCATTGTGTTTGGAATGGGGGTAAATAGCTAGAATCGATAGTCGTTGGGTTCGAATTGGGTTTCGAATGAAAAGTTAAATTTGTGGAGAATTAAATTAATTAAATAATTAATTATATTATAAAGCTCCTCCCCTTGGTTCCTTCTCTCTCCCAGACAGATCTAAAATAAATAAAGAAAAAAAATATAAAAACCCGATCATCCTCTTACTCCCGCCGTTGACCCCCTCGCGCCCCGCCCTTCAGGCGCCGCCGCCGCCAGTGGTTACCCCCTCCTCCTCGCGATGGCAAACCTCCCCTCCCTTTCTCTGATTTCAAAACCCCCCCACCGCCGTGAAACGCGCGGCTACCACCCTCGTTCAGACCTCCGACCGTCGAGCTAGTGTCGCACCCCCCCGCTCTGGCCACCGCGTCGACTGACCTCGAGCCTCACCCTCCCCGTTGCCACACTCCGAAATCAAGACCCCCAATTCTTCCGCCCCCTTTCCCTCCACCCTTACCCCAAGGGGCCCCCTTCGGTGAACGCAGCATCACCCTCCTCTCCCCAAACTCAAATTGTAAGTCCTCCATTTTAGTTTTTTTTTATTATATATTGTTTTTAATTTCAGTTTTTAATATAAATAATATTGTGTAAATTTAAGATTTTTAATTTATATAAAGCTAAGGATTTTAATTTATATAAAGTTATAATATTTTCATATAAAGAAGGATCTTTATTTATGTATAAAATATAAAGAAATGGTTTTTATTTATATATAGAAGACGAGGATTCGATTTTTATCTGGCGAAGTTATGATTTTTGTTCATAGGAAGAATATAATCTTTATATAGTAGAGAATAAAAATATAATTTTTATATGAAGTAAAGAATAAAAATTTGATTTTTTTATTATAGAAAGAATAAAAATATGATTTTTATTATATGTAGAGATTAAAGATATGATTTTTATGAGATAGAGAGTATAAAAATACGATTTTTATATTATATAGATAATAAAGATTTGATCTTTATTATATGAGCGCCGTTATAAAAATAGAATTTTTATCTATATAGTAGCGGTATAAAAATAGGAATTTTATCCATGTAGCGTAGTTATAAAAATATGATTTTTATATAATAGAGAATATAAAAATATTATCTTTATATATGTAGCGAAATAAAAATCTGATTTTTGTTATATATATGTTTAAATGAAAATGTGATTTTTTATAGCGATGATGTTAAAAATTCGATTTTTATATATTGAATAGCGAAGTAAAATTCGATTTTTATATATTGAATAGCGAAGTAAAAGTTCGATTTTTATATATTGAATAGCGAAGTAAAAATTCGATTTTTATATATTGAATAGCGAAGTAAAAATTCGATTTTTATATATAGAATAGCGAAGTAAAAATTCGATTTTTATATATTGAATAGCGAAGTAAAAATTCGATTTTTATATATTGAATAGTGAAGTAAAAATTCGATTTTTATATATGTAGTGAATACGGATGACGAAAGTGATGAAAGAAGAAACGACGGAGATTTTCTACATATGAAGAGTCGAGGCGTTTGGTTTAGCGAATCGGTGAGAGCTCCTCACCTTTAATTTAGTTTTCTAGTTAAAATATATACTAGGATGCAGACGGTGTTTAGTAGCATCCGACACCCGTCATCCACAGACCATGGACGACTTGTTTGTTTGTTTGTTTGATTTTGATGTGTAGTCGATTGTGTGAAATGGATTGAAATAAAAAATATTCTTATAGTTAAAAAAAATAGAATTTTTAACGTGTATATGAAATGAAATAAATTAATATAAACAAATCGAACGATTTGTTTATATTGTTTATATAAACTCATTTGACTGATATTGATTGGGACGATAAATTTTACACATCGCCCAACTGCACAAATAAAATCTGTGTTTGATTGTTTGAAAACCCCACATGGGTATTGGGATGATATATGACATACACTAGTCCCAATAATTAGCTGTATGTCGATCGATTGATTGACAGGCTGTTATAAGCGTTAAATATTTATATTTGATGCTTATACAGTGTAGATCGCACTTTGGATGATGGTTGATTATTTATCGTTGTTATTTTATACATGTATTGTAGAAAATCCATATAATTAACATTATATGGTAATTGATTGGGCCTCATTCCAGTTTTAAAGTAAAATTTTTGAAAATAGAATATTTCAAATAGAATATTTGAATAGAATATTTGAATAGAAATATTTGAAATAGAATATTTGAAATAGAAATATTTGAAATAGAAATATTTGAAAATAGAAATATATGAAGCCGTGTTGATTAGATTTACGCCATTTTGACGTGAACGATATTTATATCGATTTTATTCATTTTATAATGAATATCGAAAGTGATTTCAAAATCTGATATTTTGAAATGAATTGAATTCGAATTGAATTTGAAAATAATTGAATTCGAATTGAAATTGAATAGAAATGAATTTGAATTGAAATTGAATAGAAATGAATTCGAATTGAAAATGAGTTAATTTGAAATTCAAATTGAATTGAAAACGAACTGAAATTGAATTAAAAATCGATTTGTACTAAAATCAATTTGAAATGAATTTAAAACGAATTTGTAAGGGAAAATTCAATTTTGATTTGAATTTGAAATAGAAGTTGAAATCGTTTTGAAAACGAATTTAAAACGATTTATAAAATACGTTTTGAAAGGAAATCGACGAAATATATATAATATAAATATTATATATATAATGGCCTGAATAGAACGCGCCGCGCCGTGGTAGTTCGCGAATTTCGACCATTGACTTCAAATGGTTACTGCGGGAGATCCGACCGTCGGATTCTCCTAAAACCGGAACCGTTGGGTTCGTATCAAAAAGGGCTTTCTAATGAATATTAGAGATTTGAAATCTAACGGTTGGATTTGGAATTATTTCCAAATCAAATTTGGAAAAGGTCGATGTAAGTGCATTTCGATGGACGTTGATGGAAATCGACTGTACGGGCCTTGATAAAATTATTAAAAATAGTAATAATTTATGTAAAATCAAAAGAAATGTTTTGTGAAGAATTGGGATGAAAAACTCCATATTTGAAAAGATAAAAATAGATTTTTATCGAAATGAACCAATTTTGAATTAGAATATTTATTTATTTATTTTTAAATAAATAAATTGGATTTGAAAGGGTTTTGAAAATAACCCGAATTTCCAATACGTGAATTGGAATGGATTTGAATCGAAATTGTCCTCGGAATATTTCGATGTTGGGTTTCGTGATTATACAGATATTATTATGGAAATTTGAAAGATATATTTATATCGTTATTTCCAATACGATATTTGTTGGTCGTAGAATTTGATATTGAATATAAGCCGATATATTTTCTATTCAGAGCCTTGTATTTAATATCAAATGGGATTTGGGGTTTGTCGTGAATGGTGTCTTCATTAACACTATTCTTAAAACCCAGTTGAGAAAAAGATTAAATCTTTTTTTATTTAGATTTAATGAAGTGTACCAATTAAATGGTATTTATTTGGAATTGAATTTGAATTGATTTTTGGGTTTATCGTGAACGGTGTTTTAAATAACACTTGTTCTTTAACCCGATAATTAATAGAATGTAATTTTGGGTTGTCTTGAATGGTATCTTCAATAATACCGTTCTTAGACCCAAAGGAGTTAAGAAAATCAAAAACAAACTGGAGATTAGTTAAGTTGAATAGTTTCTGGGGTATTGATCTGATGTTGGTTTCGGCCTTCGGGGTTAATACTTAGGGAATTGCTCACTTGTTAATTTACGGTTAGGGACTGATTGAAATGTGATGTGGTTTTGGGGTTTATCGTGAACCGTGTTTTAAATGACACTGATTCTTTAACCCAGTCAAAGATTAAAACTAAGTGGGGTTTTAATGAATCTTTAATTAGATTGAAAAGATCGAGAATGGAGTATCACCAGTTTTACTCCAGGCGGTAGTTAAATCTTTAATTAGATTTGAACGTGAAATGGTAATTGAATTTACCGATAACACCGTGGTGTTAGATATGAAGTATGACCAGTTTTACTTCATGGGATAAATAGGTTGGGATTGGGAAATTAAAACAAATGATTACTTCGGTAAGGTTCGCTAATCTCGACTAGTTTGAAGTGACGTTCAAAGGAAGATTAAAGAATATATTTGAAGAATCTATCTTTGATAAAATTAATGCGAACTTTTCCCTAAGAATGTGAAATTTAGAAACTAACTGTCGGTTAGCTAAGCAGAATGGTTTTCTGGATATTGATCTGATGTTGGTTTCGGCCTTCGGGGTTAATATTTGGGGAATTATTCTCTTGCTAATTTACGGTTAGTGACTGATGAATTGGAATGAGGCGTATGTTGTGTTTGTGTAACACTTGTTTATTATATACGCGAGTTATTCAGAAAGACCGGGTTTATCCCATTCTGAATAACTGATTCGGCGATTAGTCGAAGATGAAGACGGTGGTTAAAGACTGGAGGTCTTCACGTCGTTTGGATAATTACTGATGATCTTGATTGGGCCGTACACCCAAGAGGAGGGAATCAGTTAGTGGTCGTCCAGACGTACTTGGAGATCGATGGATATGCGGGGTACTAGGTGCCTCCGGTTCCGTCCAGACCCAGAACGGACTTGTAAATGGACTGTGTGTCTGACATTGGATTTCATTCTGTGTGACTGATATCGGTTGCATAGAGTGGTTTGCCTGTGTGGCATGCTAAGATGCAAATGATCAAGGCTTCTGTTGAAAAGCAGAGTCTTGTGGTTGATGATCCAAGCACGGCCTTTCTGGCGTAGCTTTGTGTAGAGTTAATTCGCGAGCCTCACACCCCGGTGTGAACCAAAAACGAGAGAAGGACCTCAGGGAGGGCATGCGTTTCTTTCTAGTTAGGAGTGGCGTCAGTGCTTGAACTGGCTGACGAGTTTGACTCATGTGGTTGTTGGAATTGGAGGCACCTCGGTTATATCAGTCGATCCGGGACCGATGGAGTCATTCGTTGGCTCGTTTACGCCCCAAAGGGCGGGGAAACGCATGTTTAGGCATTTTAATCCACTCCGTGTGGATCGGCCCTGTCGCTCCAAGGGCCCACCTGAGTTTGGGTCCTGAGGCTCGGGCTAGAGAGTCTCGAATCAGTGAGGACTATCTTTTGCCTCAGTTCGCAGATGGAAATCCAACTTCCAATACGTGACGTTTCGATTTTAGTTGTAATCCTATATATGGCGACATAGTGGGATGGGGCGCTTATGCCGTATATGATTCATATTTATGATTGTATATAAAATCAGAAACTAACTGGAAACGAGCTAAGATGGGTGGTTTCCTGGGTATTGGTCTGATGTTGGTTTCGACCTTCGGGGTTAATACTTAGGGAATCGTTCTTTTACTAATTTACGGTTGGAGTCTGATTAAAAATCAAAACATGAAATTTAGCATATCAAGCATTCTTTGGCTATTATAAGGTAAAAACCCTATCCTTCGGCTTGCGTTGCATTGTGTGATGGGACCTGGGTCTTATAATAGCTTCATTTTTCTTTATTTAGCATTGCGCTGTTGTTTTATGCACGGTGTTCTTGGGAGGAAACCCGTTCCGTATTATACGGCGTGGTCCCTTGATTTACCTAACTTTAAAAATAAAGATTAATAACTGTTTTAGTTCTCACACCAGTCACATGACTGACCTGGAGTTTATTGTTTTAACCTAAACTCTGAGTGCCCTCATTTTGACACGGGCAGCTAGTAGTTTTGGTTTTGCAGATTTATATTCACAGGATCCTGGTTTACAGCTGGAACGATATCCAGAAAGCTTTGTATCCGTATGTCTCCTTCAGTTGTATTTTGTATTATTTTCCGCTGCTATGTAATTTATTGTAATCTCTGATATTTTCTATGTAATATTTATTTATACTCTGTATATTCTTGTAATCTGATGAAATTGTTGTAATTAACAATGAAATGTTCTTCTGTTTGCGTTCTTTTGTGGCTCGTTCTCAACTCAATCCGTGATTTCCCGTAAGAGGGATTTCGGGTCGTCTTATCGTGGTATCAGAGTTTGGTTTACAAAGCTCAGAGAACAAGACACGTTAGAACCAAACGAAAGAATTCATCAGAGATTGGATTATTAATATCCAATGGGAATGACTCGTTAGAGATGGGATCAGTAGTATCCTAGAACGAGTGTGAAGAGTATATTTTTCAAAATTGAAAACGAATTTTATTTTGAAAATTAAATTCAATTATACATATTTGATTATTTATTATATTTGAAGTTGGGCAATCCAGTATATATAGATTTTGCGCATACGTTTGATCCGCATGTATTTGCAGTTTTAATATACTGGATAGATATTGATCCACACTCTAGTCGCCCGGAGATGATTCTGATGATTGTAGCTACATCATCAGAATCAGTGTTCGAGTTTCGAAAGTGTGATTTCTATATATTTCCATTAGACTGGTGCGAGAAACAAAACTAGATAGGGCTTATTGTTGTGAATTGGCATCAAAAATGTGATTTTTGACTATATATCAAAATTATGAATTTGAAACGTTAATCAACAAATTGATTGCTCGTTGTGTTGTTTGATTATTGTTTGATTAATTAAAATGTTGAACCTTTAGCAAAATTGAACCAAATATTGAACTGTATTGAAAATTGCTTGAATTTGCATGCATATACATGTGTATACATTGAGCAGGTCATAGCAAGGAGGCTAGAGCAGAGGAATAAAATTGTTTGCCCGACAAATAGGTACATGTTTATCATAATTTGCTGTTTTGTTTGGGTGATGATGATTTTATGAGCCGATTGGCTAGCCGCTCGGCTTTTTCTTTTTCTTTTGGATTGAAGAAGGCCACGGGAGGCTATATGAAATATCCCGAAGTCCCCGGTGTAGGGGAGGTTATGGTGAAATTTTTCGAAAATTTAGGGGTGTTAGCCAAATTTTTGAAAAGTTTGAAAAGTTCTTAGAAACTGAAAAGTTGAAGAACTTAAGCCGTAAAGAAAATAATGAAAGTTGAGTTGATTAGTTAAACAACTTTCGGCTTTGTTCTTTTTCGGGGACGAAAAGTTTTAAGTGGGGGAGATTGTAACAACCCGAAAATCCGAGCCAATTTTAAATTTTCATTTTGGCAATTTTAGCGAATTTTGAATATTTAAAATGAATTATTTTAAATAATAACGACGAGAAATTTATTTTGAATAGAATTCGAACGTATATATTTATATAGATCGTCGTTAGAATATAAAAATTTATTTTAAATTATAAAAGGAATAGAAAATGGCACGGTAGTTCGATAATTCGATTTCAAATTTCAAATGAATGTACCAGGTTCAAAATAAAGCGGATTTTAGTGAAACCAAAAATATTTGAATCTAATTGAGAATATTTTTCCAAAGAATCCAAAAAATTGAAATTTCATAGCGGGGATAAAAAGTTATGCCCAGTTGAAAATTCAAAATAGTCGCTATGGAATTCTGCCCCTTAAAAATGGCCAATTTGCAAACGACCTCAGAATTCGACGAAACCACTTTTGTTGGATCCATGATGTCAAGTTATTGATAGGTTTCAAAATTCGTAATTTTTCGAATCAATATGTGAGCGTGGCAAAGGATTGACCAGTTTCAGTTGATTTTAATCGACTGGAAATTGACCATTTTTCAAACGGTCTCAGAATTTGACGAAATTAGATTGGTTAGGACCGTATCGTCAATACGAAGCTAGAAAATATTTTTCGGGAATTTTTAGAGTCTGTATGTGACCCCGGTAAATTGAAATGTACGTTTAAAATTGAATATATAAATTTATATTTTAAATTTAGCGGAAACTGATCAAAACGATAGAATCAGCCTGCGATACATATCCATTGTGTTCAGAATGAGGGCAAATAGCTAGAATCGATAGTCGTTGGGTTCGAATTGGGTTTCGAATGAAAAGTCAACTTTATGGAGAATTAAATTAATTAAATAATTAATTATATTATAAAGCTCCCCCCTTGGTTCCTTCTTTCTCCCAGACAGATCTAAAATAAATAAAAATAATAATATAAAAACCCGATCATCCTCCTACTCCCGCCGTTGACCCCCTCGCGCCCCCCCTTCAGGCGCCGCCGCCGCCAGTGGTTACCCCCCTCCTCCTCGCGTTGGCAAACCTACCCTCCCTTTCTCTGATTTCAAAACCCCCCCACCGCCGTGAAACGCGCAGCCACCACCCTCGTTCAGACCTCCGACCGTCGAGCTAGCGTCGCACCCCCCTCCTGCTTCGGCCACCGCGTCGACTGACCTCGAGCCGCACCCTCCCCGTTGCCACACTCCGAAATCAAGACCCCCAATTCTTCCGTCCCCTTTCCCTCCACCCTGACCCCAAGGCGGCCCCTCTGGCGAACGCAGCAGCACCCTCCTCTCCCCAAACTCAAATTGTAAGTCCTCCTTTTTAGTTTTTTTTATATATTGTTTTTAATTTCAGTTTTTAATATAAATAATATTGTGTAAATTTTAGATTTTTAATTTATATAAAGCTAAGGATTTTAATTTATATAAAGTTATAATTTTTTCATATAAAGAAGGATCTTTATTTATGTATAAAATATAAAGAAATGGTTTTTATTTATATATAGAAGACGAGGATTCGATTTTTATTTGGCGAAGTTATGATTTTTGTTCATAGGAAGAATATAATCTTTATATAGTAGAGAATAAAAATATAATTTTTATATGAAGTAAAGAATAAAAATATGATTTTTATATTATAGAAAGAATAAAAATATGATTTTTGTTATATGTAGAGATTAAAGATATGATTTTTATGAGAAATAGAGTATAAAAATACGATTTTTATATTATATAGATAGTAAAGATTTGATCTTTATTATATGAGCGCTGTTATAAAAATAGAATTTTTATATATATAGTAGCAGTATAAAAATAGGAATTTTATCTATGTAGCGTAGTTATAAAAATATGATTTTTATATAATAGAGAATATAAAAATATTATCTTTATATATGTAGCGAAATAAAAATCTGATTTTGCTATATATATGTTGAAATGAAAATGTTATTTTTTATAGCGATGATATTAAAAATTCGATTTTTATATATTGAATAGCGAAGTAAAGTTTCGATTTTTATATATTGAATAGCGAAGTAAAAATTCGATTTTTATATATTGAATAGTGAAGTAAAAATTTGATTTTTATATATTGAATAGTGAAGTAAAAATTCGATTTTTATATATGTAGTGATTAGGATGACGAAAGTGATGAAAGAAGAAACAACAGAGATTTTCTACATATGAAGAGTCGAGGCGTTTGGTTTAGCGAATCGGTGAGAACTCCTCACCTTTAATTTAATTTTCTAGTTAAAATATATACTAGGATGCAGACGGTGTTTAGTAGCACCCGACACCCGTCGTCCACAAACCATGGACGTCTTGTTTGTTTATTTGATTTTGATGTGTAGTCGATTGTGTGAAGTGGATTGAAATAAAAATATTCTTACAGTTAAAAATAGAATTTTTAACATGTATATGAAATGAAATAAATTAATATAAACAAATCGAACGATTTGTTTATATACACCCATTTGACTGATATTAATTGGGACGATAAATTTTACACATCGCCCAACTGCACAAATAAGATCTGTGTTTTATTGTTTGAAAACCCCACACGGGTATTGGGATGATATATGACATATACTAGTCCCAATAATTAGCTGTTTGTCGATCAATTGATTGACAGGCTGTTATAAGCGTTAAATATTTATATTTGATGCTTATACAGTGTAGATCGCACTCTGGATGATGGTTGATTATTTATCGTTGTTATTTTATACATGTATTGTAGAAAATCCATATAATTAACATTATATGGTAATTGATTGGGCCTCATTCCAGTTTTAAAATAGAATATTTGAAATAGAATATTTGAATAGAATATTTGAACAGAAATATTTGAAATAGAATATTTGAAATAGAATATTTGAAATAGAAATATTTGAAATAGAAATATTTGAAAATAGAAATATATGAAGCCGTGTTGATAAGATTTACGCCATTTTGACGTGAACGATATTTATATCGATTTTATTCATTTTATAATGAATATCGAAAGTGATTTCAAAATTTGATATTTTGAAATGAATTGAATTCGAATTTGAAAAGAATTGAATTCGAATTGAAATTGAATAGAAATGAATTCGAATTGAAATTGAATAGAAATGAATTCGAATTGAAATTGAGTTAATTTGAAATTCAAATTGAATTGAAAATGAACTGAAATTGAATTAAAAATCGATTTGAATTGAAATCAATTTGAAATGAATTTAAAACGAATTTGTAAGGGAAAATTCAATTTTGATTTGAATTTGAAATATAAGTTGAAATCGTTTTGAAAACGAATTTAAAACGATTTATAAAATACGTTTTGAAAGGAAATCGACGATATATATATATATATATATATATATATATATATATATATATATATATATATATAATGGCCTGAATAGAATGCGCCACGCCGCGGCAGTTCTCGAATTTCGACCATTGACTTCAAATGGATATTGCGGGAGATCCGACCGTCGGATTCTCCTAAAACCGGAACCGTTGGGTTCGTATCGAAAAGGGCCTTCTAATGAATATTAGAGATTTGAAATCTAACGGTTGGATTTGGAATTATGTCCAAATCAAATTTGGAAAAGGTCGCTGTAAATGCAGTTCGATGGCCGTTGATGGAAATCGACTGTACGGGCCTTGATAAAATTATTAATAATAGTAATAATTTGTGTAAAATCATAAGAAATGATTTGTGAAGAATTGGGATGAAAAACTCCATATTTGAAAAGATAAAAATAGATTTTTATCGAAATGAACCAATTTTGAATTAGAATAATAATTTATTTATTTTAAATAAATAAGTTGGATTTGAAAGGGTTTTGAAAATAACCCGAATTTCCAATACGTGAATTCGAATGGATTTGAATCGAAATTGTCCTCGAAATATTTCGATGTTGGGTTTCGTGATTATACAGATATTGTTATGGAAATTTGAAAGATATATTTATATTGTTATTTCCAATACGATATTTGTTGGTCGTAGAATTTGATATTGAATATAAGCCGATATATTTTCTACTCAGAGCCTTGTATTTAATATCAAATGGGATTTGGGGTTTGTCGTGAATGGTGTCTTCATTAACACTATTCTTAAAACCCAGTTGAGAAAAAGATTAAATCTTTTTTTATTTAGATTTAATGAAGTGTACCAATTAAATGGTATTTATTTGGAATTGAATTTGAATTGATTTTTGGGTTTATCGTGAACGGTGTTTTAAATAACACTTGTTCTTTAACCCGATAATTAATAAAATGTAATTTTGGGTTGTCTTGAACTGTATCTTCAATAATACTGTTCTTGGACCCAAAGGAGTTAAGAAAATCAGAAACAAACTGGAGATTAGTTAAGTTGAATGGTTTCTGGGGTATTGATCTGATGTTGGTTTCGGCCTTCGGGGTTAATACTTAGGGAATTGCTCACTTGTTAATTTACGGTTAGGGACTGATTGAAACGTGATGTGGTTTTGGGGTTTATCGTGAACCGTGTTTTAAATGACACTGATTCTTTAACCCAGTCAAAGATTAAAACTAAGTGGGGTTTTAATGAATCTTTAATTAGATTGAAAAGACCGAGAATGGAGTATCACCAGTTTTACTCCAGGCGGTAGTTAAATCTTTAATTAGATTTGAACGTGAAATGGTAATTGAATTTACCGATAACACCGTGGTGTTAGACATGAAGTATGACCAGTTTTACTTCATGGGATAAATAGGTTGGGATTGGGAAATTAAAACAAATGATTACTTCGGTAAGGTTCGCTAATCCCGACTAGTTTGAAGTGATGTTCAAAGGAAGATTAAAGAATTAATTTGAAGAATTTATCTTTTATAAAATTAATGGGAACTTTTCCCTAAGAATGTGAAATTTAGAAACTAACTGTCGGTTAGCTAAGCAGAATGGTTTTCTGTATATTGATCTGATGTTGGTTTCGGCCTTTGGGGTTAATATTTGGGGAATTATTCTCTTGCTAATTTACGGTTAGTGACTGATGAATTGGAATGAGGCGTATGTTGTGTTTGTGTAACACTTGCTTATTATACACGCGAGTTATTCAGAAAGACCGGGTTTATCCCATTCTGAATAACTGATTCGGCGATTAGTCGAAGATGAAGACGGTGATTGAAGACCGGAGGTCTTCACGTCATTTGGATAATTACTGATGATCTTGATTGGTCCGTACACCCAAGAGGAGGGAATCAGTTAGTGGTCGTCCAGACGTACTTAGAGATTGATGGATATGCAGGGTACTAGGTGCCTCCGGTTTCGTTCAGACCGAGAACGGACTTGTAAATGGACTGTGTGTCTGACATTGGATTTCATTCTGTGTGACTGATATCAGTTGCATAGAGTGGTTTGCCTGTGTGGCATGCTAAGATGCAAATGATCAAGGCTTCTGTTGAAAAGCAGAGTCTTGTGGCTGATGATCAAAGCACGGCCTTTGTGGCGTAGCTTTGTGTAGCATTAATTCGCGAGCCTCACACCCCGGTGTGAACCAAAAACGAGAGAAGGACCTCAGGGAGGGCATGCGTTTCTTTATAGTTAGGAGTGGCGTCAGTGCTTGAACTGGCTGACAAGTTTGACTCATGTGGTTGTTGGAATTGGAGGCACCTCGGTTATATCGGTCGATCCAGGACCGATGGAGTCATTCGTTGGCTCATTTACGCCCCAAAGGGCGGGGAAACGCATGTTCAGGCATTTTAATCCACTCCGTGTGGACCGGCCCTGTCGCTCCAAGGGCCCACCTGAGTTTGGGTCCTGAGGCTCGGGATAGAGAGTCTCGAATCGGTGAGGACTATCTTTTGCCTCGGTTCACAGATGGAAATCCAACTTCCAATACGTGACGTTTCGATTTTAGTTGTAATCCTATATATGGCGACATAGTGGGATGGGGCGCTTATGCCGCCTATGATTGATATTTATGATTGTATATAAAATCAGAAACTAACTGGAAACGAGCTAAGATGGGTGGTTTCCTGGGTATTGGTCTGATGTTGGTTTCGGCCTTCGGGGTTAATACTTAGGGAATCGTTCTCTTACTAATTTACGGTTGGAGTCTGATTAAAAATCAAAACATGAAATTCAGCGTATCAAGCATTCTTTGGCTATTATAAGGTAAAAACCCTATCCTCCGGCTTGCGTTGCATTGTGTGATGGGACCTGGGTCTTATAATAGCTTCATTTTTCTTTATTTAGCAATGCGCTGTTGTTTTATGCACCGGTGTTCTTGGGAGGAAACCCGTTCTGTGTTATACGGCGTGATCCCTTGATTTACCTAACTTTAAAAATAAAGATTAATATCTGTTTTATTTCTCACACCAGTCACATGACTGACCTGGAGTTTATTGTTTTAACCTAAACTCTGGGTGCCCTTATTTTGACACGGGCAGCTAGTAGTTTTGGTTTTGCAGATTTATATTCACAGGATCCTGGTTTACAGCTGGAACGATATCAGGAAAGCTTTGTATCCGTATATCTCCTTTAGTTGTATTTTGTATTATTTTCCGCTGCTATGTAATTTATTGTAATCTCTGATATTTTCTATGTAATATTTATTTATACTCTGTATATTCTTGTAATCTGATGAAATTATTGTAATTAACAATGAAATGTTCTTCTGTCTGCGTTCTTTTGTGGCTCGTTCTCAACCCAATCCGTGATTTCCCGTAAGGGGGATTTCGGGTCGTCTCATTTTGGCTTGGCTAGTTTCATTCAGGTTACAGGTAGTTGATTATAGCTGTGGAGCTTAGTGGGAAGTTGTCTTCATCGATGGATAATTTTTGCTGTGGAGTTTTTTGTGTGTGCGGTTTTGGAGAGTCTTTATGTTGTATTGTTATCTTGAATTTGTTGTATTTAGTTTGGAGTGACTAGCTGTTGTATAGGAGTAGATATACTTCACTATCGGGTGATGGCTTTGCCGGAATTTGATATTGAAGTAGGACAGGTGGTGGTTTATCCGGAGCTCATCCATCTACTTTCCTTTACATTCATTCAGTCATGTATTTAGTAGCTTTGGTTTCCTGCATATGTCGTAGCCGGATTTTGTAGACCTTTTTGCTTTTTATTATATATGTGTGCTCTCTTCTTTTTAGAAGATCACACATTTTTGATTTCAAAAATATTATATAAAGCTCTTAAAAATAGCCATTTGCAAACGACCTCCGTTTTCGACGAAACCACTTTTGTTGGATTCAGAATGTCGAATTATTGTTAGGTTTAAAATTTCAAGTCATTTGGAATTAGTATGTGAGCGTAGTGAATTTAAATGCGTTTTCCATTTCAATTTAAATTTAAGGGTGCGTTTTTTACAGGTCCCTGTTAAGTTTCAAAATATATAAAAAAAGCCGCTGATAAAAAGAATATAAAATACATCCCTAATTTTGAAATTCCGCTGATAAAAATCTAGTTCTACCCTTTTCGCAATTAAGAAACCCTCCAACATTGATGCGTCATCGTTTAATCAGTCATATCACTCCTTTAATTTTGCTCAAAAACCTAATTCCACAGCCGATCGTTTTTTTACCCCAATCGATAAAAGAAAAAAATTAAAATCCCCAGCCGATCTTCATCGTTTTAATCTGGATCTCAAAAAAATATGAAAATTATTTGTCGTATTCAGCAACGATTTACAGGAAATGGCGAGAAAGAAGATATTAATTCTTAATTTTTTATTTCATCTCCGACAATTGATAATCACTGCATAGTATATACTGAAATAATACTGAACGAAATAATGTGCGTGCTTGTTTCCTGTATTACTGATTGCGATTGTATCCTCTTATTATAGAACGATTGTATGCTCTTATTAAGTACTACTGATCGCGATTATGCTTGTATAAGTAATTGTAGCATGATTGTATGCTAGTATTAAGGAATTTTGCATGATTGTATGCTTTTAATTAAGAATTCTTGCATTATTGGCTGCTGTTATTAAGTACTATTGCATGATATGTTATGTAAATTGATCATAATTCATATGCATCTATTCAGAATACTTTCACACTAGTGTTCATGTATTAAGAATACTTGCACATTAGTATGCATCTATTAAGAATATTTGCTCACTACTGTGCATTAATTCAGAAGTACTTTCACATTAATATGCATCTATTCAGAATATCTTCACACTCGTGTGCATCTATTCAAAATAGTTGCACATTTGAATGCATTTATTAGGAAAATTAGGAATGTTTATTAGAATACCTGTATGCAGATTTTCTAAATATTAGAATACTTCTAAGCAGATATTCAGAAAAGTTGTATATGTTATGTTGTATGCAGATACTGAGAAAGCTTGCATATTTGTATGCATGTTTACATATCAAAAACAATTATTCAAACAAATTGGTAACTTTTTACAATTCTACAGCGTCGATTGGGGAAGGTTCATTATTTATATAATGAAACAAAGAAGCAAGGACAGAGAAAACAATAAAGATGATGAAATATACAGTGGTGACGCTGTTAATGCTCAACGACCTGTGCTTGCTCACAAAATTCTCAGTTGAAAACGTTGTAGTTGGTCTGTAGATGATCACCGCACACAGACGTACCTGCTATTAGATGCAAATGTCCAAGTGATTAAAATTGTAGGAAAATGCTGTTTTGATATCTTGTAAAAATGTTGACTGATATTCTGTTTTCGAACTACGCAAACATGTTTATGTAATTTCTAGACAGAATTACTGGGGAATTTTATGTACTGAATTAATTTGTTTACTGAAATAATACTGAACGAAATATCTTATTATTTTATTTACTGATTAATAAAATTTTGCATTATTAGATGAAATTAGGTAAAAATGTTGCATGAAAGTGTGCAACTCTCAGCAGAAAGTTCCAGTAATGTATTTACTTAAACAAAAATGTTGCATTCAAGTTTGCAATTATTAACATGTTGTTGCATTACTGTATGCAGTTAATTTTAAATGTTGCATGCTTATATGAAGTTAATACAAATATTTCATACAAAAACTGCTAATGTTTGCAATCTGAAAACTTGCATAATGTTCACCTAACTGCTAATGCTAATGATTACATGCTTACCTAACTGCTAATGTTTGCAATCTGAAAACTTGCATAATATCATGCAATTTTTTCAGTTAAATGCATACTTAACTGCTAATATTCGTAGTATTAATCTGAAAAGTGATGTCGCCTTTTGTTATTTAAAATGCAGAGTGAACGAAAAGAACTGCGTAATATTTAACGAATAGATTACAAAAATAGAATTGGAGAATAGTCAAACTAACTGAAATAATTCAAGATTTAAAACATGAACGAATAATCGTAGTTAAAAGAGAGTATTTGTATATGTTGAAGATTTGCATATATTTATGATACTAATATAAATAGTTGCATATATATGTGCAAAAATTAAGAATAGCATCATGCTAATTTCCAGATTTTCGGCGAACTTGTGTACGTGTATGTAATCACAACGATATTTTTAGCCATGTATACAAATATGAAATTAACAATAATAGTTGCAAACGTATAAGATGGAAAAAATCACTGTAGCCACACAGAAATGGACATTTACATATTGAACTTAATTTATTGCATAGCAAAATGTTAACAGTATTTACAAACAATGAACAAGATAACAAAAAAAAAAAAAAAAAAAAAAAAACTACACAAACCCATTTGAAATTCTTTTGAAGAACATATTCTTTTGTGATGACCTAACTTCTTGGACAAACCACATCTAGTAGTCTTTGTAAGTTCTCCTATAGATTTAAACCTTTTAGAAGATGTAGGACGACCATTATCAGCATTATCAACAGAAACACTGTTATACAAAGAAGAGAACATTAGCATAGTTGTATATGATAAAATGCAATTTGTGCTTACTGGTGTGCAAATATTCAAAATATTAACATCATTTTATGCAAATTTTTTGAAAATTTGCAAATTTGGATTGTAGAAGTAAAATACTAGCATACTTCTAAGAAATTATTATTATTAGTTGCGTACGAGTATGAAACAATAAAAATATCAATTGCGTGCATATAATTTCCATACTTGCATACATCTATGCATTTATGTGGAATAATTGCATACATTACTACATAAATTTGCACAAGTAGTAAAGAAGAAACTGCTGCTAATATTATTATTAATACTAACTACAGGAGCAAAAGTTCAAAATATTTACACCCTAAATTGCAGAGTTATAAATGATGCATATTAAGATGTAACAAAAAAATACAACATATACAAAGGAATTTTTTTGTACAACTGAGGTAATGGAATGTTCAATAATCAATAACGTCAATACACCAATATCATTCCCAACTATCATTCCCAAGCTTCAACAACATCAATACACCAATATCTGTTTTCCTGCAGATCTGATAAAAAGATGCATACAAATATGCATATATGAAGAATAAATGCATAGTTGTAGGCAACTTTTTTTTATAGAAATGCTGAAAAAAGATAAGAAAAATGTATGCATATTTGTATGCATTTATCTAGAATATATGCATACGTATGAACAACTTTTGTGAGTACATCTGACCTCACATGTTATTACAATAATTAGATAAATGTATGTTAATTCGAACAAAATATAGAGATCCGTACCGGTAAAGAAATTCAAAATAATCAAGCAACATAAATCGATCTAAAATGAAATCCGTACCTATAAAAAATTATTAACAAGTATAAGTCACCTGGAAGAAGAAACATCCTTTGTTTGAACGAAGGCTTGATCAGATTCAAAAAAAAAAAAAAAAAAGTAAAAATTACCTTGATGAAGACACATACATTTAATCAATAAAAACTAGATCAAATTCAATCTCTGAAAATAGAAGTCGCCGCCGCCATTTATACAAAGTGAGAAAATTATCGATCAGAAATTCAGAAAGAAAAAGCCGCCGCCATTTACACAGAAAATTACGTTTAAGAATAAAATAAATGAATAATACAAAATATCGGATCTGATGCAAAACTAAATATCAGATCTGATGCGATAATTAAGGCTGTAATATTTAGCTTGGGCAATTCTGGAAAAAATATTCGGCTAATTTAAAAACAAGGATGAAATTTATATGTTTCAAAAGGGAAGGATGTGAGCCTAATTAAGTTTAGATCTAAGGATGTGAGCCTAATTTTCACTAAATTTAATAAGCTAATAAAAAGACCATTTTTCAAACGATCTCCAAATTAAACGAAATTAATTTTGTTAGGACCATATCGTCAAAACATAGCTAGATTTCAATTTTCATAATTTTTGGAGTCAGTATGTGACCCCGGTAAATTAAAATGTACATTGAAATTTAATATTGATCATTATATTAATTTATATTTTAATTTTGATTAAAACTGATCAAAACAGTAGAATTGACTTATGAAACATATCCCATTGTGTCTGGAATGAGGCTATTTGGTTAGGAACGACAATTGTTGGGTTTAATTTGGAGTTGGAACGTTAAACATGTAATTTGTGAATTAAAAAATATATATAAATAGGAAAGTCAAAAGGGGTCGAAACCCTAATCTCTTTCACCCGCGGTCAACAGAATTTTGAGCTGCTTCATATACGATCGAGGGCGAAAATTGTTCAAAATTTTCCCCCATTTTTCGCAAAATTCATATAATGAAATTCAAAACTTATTAAACGAAAATCGAAGAGCTTTCCAGCTCTTCAAATCTAGACCACGATGATCAATTATCGTGTTGTAATTAGTGCGAATTCGGAGCTGGAAGCTCGTGCATTTGAGCGCGAATCCCAAATACGTAGGCCCACCGAGTTGGCCCCAACTCACGATGGAGGATGGTGGCGCTCCGACACTCCACGTGGCAGCTGATGATCGGGGTCTGGCAGCCCTAGGCGTGGCGGCGACGATTTAGTTCAAACGAGGTTTAGGTTACGGGGTGTCGGCCTGGAAATAAAAGGAGGAAGAAGGATTTAGATGTAATTAATGTTAATTAATTATATTTAATTTATAAATTATGTAATCAATGTATTAAAATCCATATCCTTTTCATACGAGATAGAAATCCGATGATTTCAGTTGCTTGCGCTCGTAGCAGCGAACACTACAACATGAGACTGACCAGAACGAAAACGGAGCAAGTTGAATTTTTGAGCTAAATTAAACGCCTGTTTAATTTAGTTTGAAAATAAAATCCTCCAATAAATACCGACGGAGTGAAAATCAAAGTGAGAACTCTTTCACCCAAAATTTTGTATAGTTATTTATTTTTATAACCGAATATATGTTGACTGCTTGTGATTGAAATATTTGTTTGGTGACTGATGGATGTTTACTGTTCTAACGCTATCATTATTAAACTATGAAAATATGCGTTGTTAAAAATAAACTTTTATATTAAACTGTGAAAATATGTAGATATGTTCACATGGACTGTGATGTAAACCCAACACGGGTATTCAGACGATAATTTTACACATCGCCCAAGTATACAAATAATAATATTTGTTTGATGGTTGTAAACCCCACACGGGTCTCGGGACGATAATTAATCCACACCTCCCTTGGATTTAATTATATGTCAATCGATGGATCGACAAACTGTAATAAGCGTTATTTAATTATTTAATGCTTAGGATTGCACTATGGATGCGAATTGACTGTTTAATAATAGTTTATCACTATTTTTGAATACATGCGATGTACGGAATCCATATAAATAAAATTATATGGTAATTGATTGAGTCTGATTCCAATTCAGAATATAAACAAATATTTTAAAATAATATTCAGTAAAGAATCAAAATATGATTTTGATGTCCGATTTTAGATTGACACGAAAATATAGAAATATTCATAACTGAAATGAATATGAAGCCGAGTTAAGTAGATATACGCTATTTTTAACTCGAACGAAATTATAAGTCGATTATATTCATTTTATAATGAATATTGAAAAGATTTGAATTCAAAATCTGATATTTCGAAAATATTATCATTTTAATACTATAATGATATGGAATATTCAATTTTGATTTAAAATTGAAATCGAAGTTGAAATCATTTTAAAATGAATTTATAAATGATTTATAAAATAGGTTTTAAATGGAAATCGACGAAATATATTGTATATATTCAAATGGCCTGAATAGAACGCGTCGTGCAGCGACCATTCGCGAATTTCGACCATTGACTTTGAATTGACATTACGGGAGATCTGACCGTCAGATTCTCCTAAAAACGAAACCGTTGGGTTCGTATCGAAAAAAGATTTCGAATGATAATAAGAGATTTGAAATCTAATGGATAGATTTTAAGATATGTCCAAACCAGTTTTGGAAAAGGTCGCTATGGATGCAGTTCAGTGGCTAATATTGGAAACCGACTGTAAGGGCCTTATTAAAATTAATGAAAATATGAATAAATTATGTAAAATCATAATAAATGATATGAAAGGATTTTGGATGAAATATTCCAAGTTTGTAAAGATAAAATATTTTTTTTATCTAAATAAGTTAGTTACTAATTTGAGTAAAGATCAAGAAGGAATTGAAATGGTTTTGATATAACATAAATTTTCCAACGTATGAATTGGAAAATATCCAAATGGAAATAATCTTCGGAATATTTTGATATTGGATTCCGTGATTATATGGGTATTGTTGAGGAATTTGGAAGATATAAATATCGTTATTCCTAATGCGATATCCGTTAGTTTCAAAATTTGATATTGAATATAAGTCGATATATTTTCTATTCAGAGCCTTGTATTTAATATCGAATTGGATTTTGGGTTTGTCGTGAATGGTGTCTTTAATTACACTGTTCTTAAACCCATTTGAGAAATGAATAAATCTTTTAACCAGTATTTATGAAGTTTTCCAATCAACTAATATAATTAAAATTAAAGGGTAGTTGATTACGGGTTCATTGTGAACGATGTTTTAAATAATATTTGTTCTTTAACCCAATTAACAGTGAAGTTATGATTTGTAATTTATAATCTTTTAATTAAGATTAATGGAATTTTCCAAAGTAAAGTTTTCTAATTTAATATATTAAATTGGAATTGAATGGAATTCGATTTAATAATCGAGATGAACGTTTGTAAAGGAAGACCATTACTATTTATGGAATTTAAAAGGGTTTTCCGTTATTCCATTTACAATATCAGTCTGATACAGAAATTTATATCAATTATATACTGATCAGGTTTCTGTGAAGATTCCATTTTGATGGAAGAGGATTTTGGGTTTATCATGAACTGTGTTTTTAATAACATTGGTTCTTTAACCCAGTTAAAGACAAGATTAATTTCTTAAAGTTGAATAATCATAAAGTAATGATTTTTGAGATTAAAACCAAGCTAGAGTTTTAATGAATCTTTGATTAGATTAAAATGTGAATAAAGTAACTAAATTTACCGAATTCAAGAAATGTTCGGGAATGGGGTATCACAAGTTTTACTCCATGCGATAGCCAAATCTTTAGTTAGATTTGAAACGAGAAATGGTAATTGAATTTACCGCTAACACAATGGGTGTTAGATATGGAGTAGTACCAGTTCTGCTCCATGGGATGAATAGGTTGGGATTGGAAAAATAAAATAAATGATTACTTCGGTAAGGCTCGATAATTCCGACTAGTTTTATAAACCTTAATTTGGTTTAGAATTGTTAAAGGATAAAATAAAATCTTTTGAAATTGATATCCAAATGAAGATTAAAGAATAAGTTTAAAAGAACTTATCTTTGATAAAATTAATGGGAACCTTTCCTCTAAGATGTGAATATTTGAATAAAAGAATATTCTGAATTGGAATGAGGCGTATGGTGTATTTTTATTGCACTTGATTATTGATTATAAAATACGCGAGTTATTCGAAAAGACCGGGTTTATCGTGCTCTGAATAACTGATACGACGACTAAAAGTCGATTATATGAAGGCGGTGGTTGAAGACCGGAGATCTTCACATCGTTTGGATGATTCCTGATGTCTTGATTGGGCTGTACACCCAAGATAAGGTAGTAAGTGGTAATCGTCTAGATGTACTTGGAGATCGACCGGATATGCGAAGACCTCTCTCCTATATTAGACATATGGGACGAGGAATAAGGTGCCTCTAGTTTCGTTCAAACCCAGAACGGACTTGTAAATGGATGTGTGTCTGACATTGTACTTCTTTCCGTGTTGATTAACTTCTATTAAATATATATCTGTCTGGTGGCGGAGAATTTATTCTCTTGCTTAACACCCTTCTCTAAGTCGTACGAGCTTAAAGGTTATATATTGATAGACATGAGTTATGTGGCATGAATTGTCAATGTGGCATGCTCAGATGCAAACAATCAAGGCTTTTGTTGACAAACAAAGTCTTGTGGATGATGATCAAAGCGCAACTTTAATTAGCATAGCCTTGTGTATAGAGTTAATTCGCGAGCCTCACACCTCGGTAGGAGTCAAAAACGGGATGAGGGACCGTAGTGAGAACATGCGTTTCTTTCTAGCTAAGAGTGGTGTCATGGTATGGAGCCCATACATTTTTACTTATGTGGATGATGGATGCGAGGCACCTCGGATATGATGGAGCCCAGACATTTTTACTTATGTGGATCGGGAAACATATTGTTCAGGAATAACCAATCAACTAAAGTAAGTGTGGACTGGCTCTACCGCATCCTAGGGTTTCGCATAGGTGTAATCCTAAGGCTTTTGCTAGAGTGTCTCGAATCGGTGAGGAAGATCCCTTTCCTCGACTCATAGATGGAATCCAATTTCCAATACGCGACTTTTTTGTTTTAGTTGTGTTGTATATAACAGTGTTGTATACACAATTATATGATTTTTGTTTGATGATAACAACCAAATATATTTTTATTATTGAATGTGTTTGTAAATACACTGATACAGAAATTTGAACAATCACACAGTATTTTATAAAAATATTTTATTTCAATATCAAAAGTACATCTTTTTACTCCACTATTTGACATATTACATTTCATTCATACAACTCTGTCACTCACTCTATACAACTGCACATACAAACACTTTCATACATTGACATTTTTTTTACTGTCTTCTATCGTCCATCTTCTGTCTTCACAACCTTCAGTCAAATCCTGACTTCATACCTGTCACAAAAAGAACACACAGTAGACTACAACAAAAATAAAATAAAATAAAAGCAAATAAAAATTTATTTTTAAAATTTTATTTGCCTCAGAATTACAGTGTGTTTCTCATCATTTTTCTAGACTTTGTCTGATATGCAGGAACAGGAAAACTCGTCTGGATGGCTGCATATACACACGTGAATACACGTGTGCACTGCCACGCCAATCCAGTATCGCGACTGAGGAGTAGCCAAAAAGACCATCTCAACCCAGTGTACAATCAACAATAGGAAAATCAAATACAAGTCCAAGAAAGAAAATCAATGCAACATGAATGAAAAAGTGATCAAGTGCAAGGGTCGGACATAATGGTCGAGCCGCAGCTCAATATTTATGGTCGAGCAATCTGTCAACATAAGAGTGTAGTGAAAAGCTCAAGTGGATAATAAAAGAGAAGAACACAACATAGATGTACAAGTCAACATAATAGTCACAGGAGCTCAAAACAGTGGAGCAGCTAAAGAACACACATGCACAAACACTCAGGGTTTAGCATGTATATGCCAGTAATACAAACAAGGACATAGAAGCCCAAAGCGACAACATGCAAGATTAAAGTACAGTACCCATTTTGATCAACAGAAGTGAACAAGAGCAAATTGCTCAAGCAAAAAATACTCAAAGTGCTAAACAGTTTCAATTACAATGGGGAGGCAATGCAACAGCCAAGTAAACATGAAGGTAAATACAAGTATTGTTCAAGAGGACAGATGGAATCAAGTACATAGGAGCATTTACAAGTGCAGTCACAAAGAGGAATAACAGCATGACTACACTAATATAAACAAGGAATTCAAATGATCAAGTGATTAGTCAAAGACAGATCCAAGTAGTATAAACAATACAAGAGAAAATAAATACAAGTGCATCGATAAAAGCTGAGCAGCAGTAACATGGATTAAAAACACTGCATAGAAGTAGCATAGTGAACACAGCAATTATACATGTGTGTACACAGGGTCAACATGGTACAGCATATCAAACAAAAGTGGCAGTATCCAATCTCAGGAGCAAGCGAGATTTTACACAAGTCTTAGTTCAAATCTAACTAGTGTTTATGGGTGTACTACAAAACAGGATGAAGCAGTATGTAAGCATGAACAGGTCATGTTCAAACAGCAAGACAGAATGGTGCAAACTGCATGACACAGATACAAATAAGTGGATAGTGAAACAATATCTGTTCTTATCAAAGTAAGTCATGCAAGGTGTCAAAGATTTGATGTACCAGAAATCAAGGCATCAGTTGAGAGCAATCAAGTTTAGCATCAGTTTAAATTTGTTGAAAAATCAGTGATACAATCAATGATTCAAGTTTAGCAAGGTCAAGTGTTATCTCTATCAAAAGCAATATTAAATGTTCAGAAATGATCAAGAAAAACATCTGTACAACATCATCTGTGATGCACACGGCAAAGAAGGAGGTAACAGATCAATTCAAAAGTCCAGAAATCACAATGCAAGTTACTCCACAAAGTTTGAAATTTTCAAACTTAATAAATTTCCAAACAAATCAGGATATTAAATTTGTTCAAAGGTAGACCGAGTGTAGCATCAGTATAAAGTTATCTTCATTCCAGAAATTAAGGAACTAAAGCCGAAATAAATCAAAGATCATTTCAAAAAAAATATCACGCAAGTTTTTCAAAAAAAAAATTTTGAAGATTTCAAACTTGATTTAAAGTCCAGAACTTATCCCACAAATTGGTGCCAAAGATTAAGGGAAGCCGTGTATCTCAAAAACCCAAAAATTACTCAGAGATCAGACCGAGTCTTACACGAAATCAGAGCATATATCTAGGATTTAAATCCTATAAATACACCAATTCATCACTGGTTTCAATTCATCGAAGTTCAAGCACAATCATAGAGAAACTCGAAATAAAAATCATACCAGAGAACAAGTAAGCAACTGGGACCCAAGTCGAAGCATTTGAAAGCAACAATCGAAGTCGCGCATCAAAGAATCGCATCTCCATCACTCAAGCGCAGAGATTTGGGGGAAGATTGAAGAAACCCTAGTTGCTCTAAGCCGCCATTTCCATTTCCAGGACGAAACAAAGGAGGCTAGGGCTAAATAGTATAAAGCAGTGGAGTGATAAAAAGGGAGCCGCCTTTTTATGTTAAAAGGGGATAACCCTAAATAGTTAAAACCTAGGGTTTCATTTTCTTTTTATTTTTTTTGTTTAAAATTATTTTTTTATTCCTTAAAGTCAATAACTACTAGTGTGAGTAGTTTGAAAAATCACAACATAAGAGGTCGTGTTGTGTCAAGGTCTTGAGCGTAGGGTTTTAACAGTCGGGAGCGAAGGTCGCAAGTTTACAAGAGTCTGTAAGCGCAGAGATTGTTTAAAATTCCTAGTAGAAACCTTGAATGCAGCAGTAGGCATAGTTGTTGCCGAAGCTGGGTATTTTCTGTGTGTTATCTTTTATTTCTGCAATTATTTTAAATATACTTAATTTGCAATAAACCCTATTCACCCCCCCTCTAGGGTTAATTTAGATCCTACAAGTGGTATTAGAGCAGGTATTTTTAACTCTAGAGTCATGAATTTGTCTAACAACGCTTTTTCTGAGGGTCAGTCCATAGCTAGGCCACCAATGTTTAATGGAACTGATTATGCTTATTGGAAAGCTAGGATGAAAATTTACTTAAGTTCAGTTGATTATGATGTATGGGATATCGTTGAAACAGGCTATAAACCTCCAGTTACGATTATCAATGATATTGAAATTCCTAAACCAAAAGATAAGTGGGATGCTAATAATAAAAAATTATTCTCAACTGATGCCAAAGCAATGAATGCTTTAATTTGTGCTCTTGATAAAACTGAATTCAACCGTATATCTCACTGTTCAACTGCGCAGGAAATTTGGCATACTTTGGAAGTTACACATGAAGGAACATCTCAGGTCAAGGAATCTCGTCTTGCACTACTCTGCAATGAATATGAAAATTTCACGATGCGAAAAGACGAAGATATAAAAGAGATGTATGGTCGATTCTCCACACTGATTTATAATGCAAGGGCTCTTGGAAAAGACTACACTGAAGTAGAATTAATACGCAAGATACTGAGAGTACTGCCAATGAATTTCGAAGCCAAAGTAACTGCCATTCAAGAATCAAAAGATCTAAATAAGTTGAAAATAGAAGAATTGATTGGAAATCTGATTGCTTATGAAATGGAGTTAAAAGCCAAAGAAGGACGCGATGATTCAGAATCAAAGAAAAAGACAATTGCTCTAAGCAACACTGTTGAAAGTAACGATGAAACTGAGAATCCTATCGAAGAGTTGGCCATGGTTCTTAAAAAGTGGACTAACAAAAAATACAAGTCACGAAAGAAGAGTTCAAAATCCAACAAATCCAAGAATTCTGACAATTCAGATGATGAAGTCATATGTTACAACTGCAATAAACCTGGCCATATCAAACCAAATTGCCCATTACTTCAGAAAGACAGAAAGAAGAAGAAGAAAAAGAAAGCCTTTGCAGCTACATGGGACGATGAAGAAGGAGAAGAAGAAGACTCTGACAGTGATAAAGAGGAAGCCAATTTATGCCTTATGGCACAGTCAGATCCAGACAGTAGCGAAGATGATTCCACTGAGGTACCAAATTACTCTTATAAAGATTTAATTTTAATGTGTTATAATCTCACCAAAACCGTTGATTCACTTGAACTAAAAATCAAGAAATTAAAATCTGATAGGTTAAAATTGGTTCACGAAAACAATAGGTTAGAAGATGAGCTTGGAAAAATGACAAACCTTGAATGTGAAAACTGCAAGTTATTAAAACAAGAGCAAACAGAATTTAAGGCAAATTTTGAAAAATTAAAACAAGAACACTTGGCTTTAAGAGAAAGTGATGACACAAAAAGAAAGAACTTTATTAACAGATGTACTTCTCTTGTAAATGAAAATGAAGCACTTAAAACCAAAGTAAAAAATCTGGAAATAACATTGAGTAAGTTTTCAAAAGGGGAAAAGTCATTTAGAATGTTGCTTGGAAACCAATTATATGCTAATAATAGAAAAGGATTAGGATTTGGGAAAACATACGTTAATATGAATGATAATGCGAAGGGTGGAAGTGTTTTTCCTAAATGTACAAAATGTGGAAAAATTGGGCATAACTATGAAAAATGTCAAAATAGGAACAATAATAAAAAATTCATACAAATTTGGGTTCCAAAAGGGTTGACGAGTAATTGTAATAGATTTGGATTTAATAAAAACAAACAAATTTGGATTCCAAAAGGATCTGTTGTTCAAAATCAAAATTTGTCAGTTACTAATTTTATTAGACCTATGAGTTTCTCTAGGTCATTCTCTTCTTCTTGTGTGTAGGTATGTTGGCGGGCTAAGGAACAACAAGAATGGTACTTGGATTCAGGTTGTTCCAAACATATGACAGGAGATAAATCAAAGTTCCTTAGCCTTGAAAAATATAAAGGAGGAAGTGTGATAATGGGCGATAACAGAAAATGTAAAATTATCGGTAAAGGTAAAGTAGGTAATAGTACCTTCTCCTTAACTGATGTTTTATATGTTGAAAACTTGCATCATAATCTAATTTCCATAAGCCAACTATGTGACAAAGGAATGAGTGTGATATTTGATAATGAATCCTGCAAGATTATTGAAAAATCCACAAACAATATTGTGTTCACCGGAAAAAGAAAAGGAAATGTTTATACTATTTCATTTGATGATTTGACTCTCTCACGATGTTTAGTAGCTACGGATGAAGAAGTATTCTTATGGCATAGGAGATTAGGTCACGCTAGTATGAGTCCCTTGGAAAAACTTGAATCAAAAGAATTGGTAAGAGGTCTACCACATCAGAAATATAAAAATAATAAAGTATGTAAATCATGTGCTATGGGAAAATTCAGTCGTTCATCATTTCGTCCCAAAAATGTTGTTAGCACTAATAGGGTACTTGAACTAATTCACATGGATTTATTTGGACCAAATGAAATCGCTAGCTTAAATGGAAAAAGATATTGTTACGTGTTAGTTGATGATTATTCTAGATTTACATGGGTTTATTTTCTAGCCAAAAAATCCGAAACTTTTGATTACTTTTCAAAGTTTGCAAAACTCGTTCAAAATGAAAAAGGTGTTTCAATAAAAACTTTAAGAAGTGATCATGGTGGTGAATTTGAAAATTTGGATTTTGAAAATTTTTGTGAAGAAAATGGTTTTAAACACGAATTTTCTGCTCCTCGAACACCCCAGCAAAATGGGGTAGTCAAAAGGAAAAATCGTACATTACAGGAATTGGCTAGATCTATGTTAAGTGAATATAATTTGCCTTTGACTTTTTGGGCAGAGGCAGTTAATACATCCTGCCATGTAATGAACAGAGTAATGATTAGACCAATACTTAACAAAACATCCTATGAATTGTGGTTTGACAGAAAGCCTAACATTTCATATTTTAGAGTGTTTGGATGCCCTTGTTATCTTCTTAATACAGGTGATCATCTTGGCAAGTTTGAATCAAAGGCCGACGAGGGAATTTTCATGGGTTACTCGTCAAGAAGCAAGGCTTATCGAATTTTCAACAAACGATCAAAAACCATTGTTGAAACCATAAACGTGAAATTTGATGAATCAAATCTGGATACGATGGAAAAAGAGAAAAACAATGAGGAAATTACACATGAGGGTGAAAAAGAAAATAGCAAAGAGAAGACTGGAAGTGATGATCAAACAAAACAAACATTTGAAGTCGAAAAGTTGAAATTCAAAACCAACCATCCTCCAGAATTGGTGATAGGAAATCCAACGGCAGGTATACGAACTCGTTCATCATTTAATAAAAATATCTGTACTTTTTGTATTCACAGTTGTTTCATCTCAGAAGTCGAACCTAAAAATGTTGAAATTGCACTTAATGATGAAAGTTGGATTTTAGCGATGCAAGAAGAACTTAATCAATTTGAACGGAATAAAGTTTGGAAATTAGTTCCTAGACCGAATGACTATCCAGTAGTGGGAACTAAATGGGTGTTCAAAAATAAACTTGATGAATCCGGAAATGTAATTAGAAACAAAGCTAGGTTGGTTGCAAAAGAATATAATCAAATTGAAGGCATTGATTTTGATGAAACATTTGCACCAGTAGCTAGGTTAGAAGCCATTAGAATTTTGCTCAGTTTCGCATGTTATAAAGGTTTCAAATTAAAACAAATGGACGTAAAAAGTGCATTTTTAAATGGAGAATTAAAAGAAGAAGTTTTTGTGGAACAACCCCCCGGTTTTGAAAATTATGAATTTCCAAACCATGTATTCAAACTTGAAAAAGCATTATATGGTCTTAAACAAGCTCCTAGAGCTTGGTACGATTGTTTAAGTGCATATCTTTTGGAAAACGGATTTAAAAAGGGCAGTGCTGACACTACATTGTTTCTATTACATGAAGGTGATGATTTTTTAATTGTCCAAATTTATGTTGATGATATTATATATGGTGCTACTAACGATTGTTTGTGTGAGAAATTTGAAAAAGTCATGCAGGATAAATTCGAAATGAGCTTGGTAGGTGAATTAAAATATTTCCTTGGATTTCAAATTAAACAAAGCTCCAAGGGGATCTTCATATCACAAACAAAATACATTGCTGAATTGCTGAAAAAATTTGGACTAGAAAATGCAAAACCACTCAGAACACCGATGAGTCCTTCAACCAAGCTTGACAAAGACGATAAAGGAGTTGCAGTTGATCAGAAGAAATATCGTGGAATAATTGGTTCACTTCTTTATCTCACTGCATCTAGGCCTGATATTATGTTTGCTGTTTGTTTATGTGCTCGCTTTCAATCCAACCCAAAAGAATCTCATTTAAAAGCCACAAAAAGAATTTTAAGATATCTTTTGCACACACACAAATTTGGTTTATGGTACCCCGCATGCAATAATTTTAAACTAATTGGATATTCTGATGCTGATTATGCTGGATCTCTTGTTGATAGAAAAAGCACTAGTGGAACTTGTTTTATGCTAGGACACTCGTTAGTTTCATGGTCAAGTCGGAAACAAAATTGTGTTGCTTTATCCACAACTGAGGCTGAATACATTGCTTTGGGAAGTTGTTGTGCACAAATAATATGGATGATGCAAACTCTTTCAGACTTTGGCCTAATTTATAAAAAAGTACCACTAAAATGTGATAGTAAAAGTGCTATAGACTTGTCTAATAATCCTGTTCACCATTCACGCACTAAACACATAGATGTGAGACATCATTTCATTAGAGATCACATTTCACAAGAAGATATTTGTATTGAGTTTATTACAACTGACAGTCAACTTGCTGATATCTTTACAAAACCTCTTCCCGAAGATAGATTTTCACGATTACGCTTAGATTTGGGAATTATAGAAATAGATTAATCATTTAAAAAAAAAATAAAAATAATAAAATATATATATATATATATATATGTATATATATATATAATAATAATAAAATAAAATTTCTTAAGTGGTTATTCAAAAGTTAAATGATTGATCATTTGAACTACTTTGGAAATCGTTGAAATTATGACAGATCTTGAAATTGGTGATGAGTATTGACTATAATATATTTTCATCATAAGGAAATATTTTAAATCTCATGATGATTGGACAGATTTTATAATATTTTGAATTAAAGCTTATTTCACGACCATCTTCTATATCTACCATACTTCTGTCACTCATCATGGTTTTATTTAATTTGGGGAGTTCTAATTATTCTTGAAATTTAGAAATAAATAAATAAATAAATAATAATATCCTTGGTACTCACTCCCATTTAAAAGTCCTCGCGGTTATGTGTGGGTGAAATACCTTAATCTCTATGTGCTTTCATTCTCACTTAAAAGACCTTCGGGCTGTGCATGGATGGAACTCATCAGAGAGGATAAAGTTAAGTTACTACTAACCCCATTTAAAAGACCTTTGGGCTATGCGTGGTTAGAAAGTGCTTAACATATTTTATAAGCATATTTGAAATCTTTAAATTTTATATTCAAGTATTGGACTCTCCTAATTCTATAAAATCCATAGTAAATCCATTCATTCTGAAAGTGAAATTTGTCTCTGACTCAAAGAATATTATGATTTTTGTTTGATTCAATGAGATTTACAATATATTATCCTCTTGATCCGAATTTATATTTCTAGTTTATATTCATCACCATTTTAATTTATTGTTATTCTTTTGATGATAACAAAAAGGGGAGAATGATCAAGATTTTGATGGATGAGTAAACATTTATAGAATATTTTAAAAATTTGGGATTGATTAATTCATTTCAAAATTTTCAAATCTATGTGCATCAATAAGGGAAGCTTAGTTGTAGGGGGAGCATACAAATAGGGGGAGTAACATACTTCACGTTTCAAACACATTCACACATTCAAAATCTTTTATTTGTTTGTCATCATCAAAAGGGGGAGATTGTTGTATATAACAGTGTTGTATACACAATTATATGATTTTTGTTTGATGATAACAACCAAATATATTTTTATTATTGAATGTGTTTGTAAATACACTGATACAGAAATTTGAACAATCACACAGTATTTTATAAACATATTTTATTTCAATATCAAAAGTACATCTTTTTACTCCACTATTTGACATATTACATTTCATTCATACAACTCTGTCACTCACTCTATACAACTGCACATACAAACACTTTCATACATTGACATTTTTTTTACTGTCTTCTATCGTCCATCTTCTGTCTTCACAACCTTCAGTCAAATCCTGACTTCATACCTGTCACAAAAAGAACACACAGTAGACTACAACAAAAATAAAATAAAAGCAAATAAAAATTTATTTTTAAAATTTTATTTGCCTCAGAATTACAGTGTGTTTCTCATCATTTTTCTAGACTTTGTCTGATATGCAGGAACAGGAAAACTCGTCTGGATGGCTGCATATACACACGTGAATACACGTGTGCACTGCCACGCCAATCCAGTATCGCGACTGAGGAGTAGCCAAAAAGACCATCTCAACCCAGTGTACAATCAACAATAGGAAAATCAAATACAAGTCCAAGAAAGAAAATCAATGCAACATGAATGAAAAAGTGATCAAGTGCAAGGGTCGGACATAATGGTCGAGCCGCAGCTCAATATTTATGGTCGAGCAATCTGTCAACATAAGAGTGTAGTGAAAAGCTCAAGTGGATAATAAAAGAGAAGAACACAACATAGATGTACAAGTCAACATAATAGTCACAGGAACTCAAAACAGTGGAGCAGCTAAAGAACACACATGCACAAACACTCAGGGTTTAGCATGTATATGCCAGTAATACAAACAAGGACATAGAAGCCCAAAGCGACAACATGCAAGATTAAAGTACAGTACCCATTTTGATCAACAGAAGTGAACAAGAGCAAATTGCTCAAGCAAAAAATACTCAAAGTGCTAAACAGTTTCAATTACAATGGGGAGGCAATGCAACAGCCAAGTAAACATGAAGGTAAATACAAGTATTGTTCAAGAGGACAGATGGAATCAAGTACATAGGAGCATTTACAAGTGCAGTCACAAAGAGGAATAACAGCATGACTACACTAATATAAACAAGGAATTCAAATGATCAAGTGATTAGTCAAAGACAGATCCAAGTAGTATAAACAATACAAGAGAAAATAAATACAAGTGCATCGATAAAAGCTGAGCAGCAGTAACATGGATTAAAAACACTGCATAGAAGTAGCATAGTGAACACAGCAATTATACATGTGTGTACACAGGGTCAACATGGTACAGCATATCAAACAAAAGTGGCAGTATCCAATCTCAGGAGCAAGCGAGATTTTACACAAGTCTTAGTTCAAATCTAACTAGTGTTTATGGGTGTACTACAAAACAGGATGAAGCAGTATGTAAGCATGAACAGGTCATGTTCAAACAACAAGACAGAATGGTGCAAACTGCATGACACAGATACAAATAAGTGGATAGTGAAACAATATCTGTTCTTATCAAAGTAAGTCATGCAAGGTGTCAAAGATTTGATGTACCAGAAATCAAGGCATCAGTTGAGAGCAATCAAGTTTAGCATCAGTTTAAATTTGTTGAAAAATCAGTGATACAATCAATGATTCAAGTTTAGCAAGGTCAAGTGTTATCTCTATCAAAAGCAATATTAAATGTTCAGAAATGATCAAGAAAAGCATCTGTACAACATCATCTGTGATGCACACGGCAAAGAAGGAGGTAACAGATCAATTCAAAAGTCCAGAAATCACAATGCAAGTTACTCCACAAAGTTTGAAATTTTCAAACTTAATAAATTTCCAAACAAATCAGGATATTAAATTTGTTCAAAGGTAGACCGAGTGTAGCATCAGTATAAAGTTATCTTCATTCCAGAAATTAAGGAACTAAAGCCGAAATAAATCAAAGATCATTTCAAAAAAAGTCTCACGCAAGTTTTTCAAAAAAAAAAAAATTGAAGATTTCAAACTTGATTTAAAGTCCAGAACTTATCCCACAAATTGGTGCCAAAGATTAAGGGAAGCCGTGTATCTCAAAAACCCAAAAATTACTCAGAGATCAGACCGAGTCTTACACGAAATCAGAGCATATATCTAGGATTTAAATCCTATAAATACACCAATTCATCACTGGTTTCAATTCATCGAAGTTCAAGCACAATCATAGAGAAACTCGAAATAAAAATCATACCAGAGAACAAGTAAGCAACTGGGACCCAAGTCGAAGCATTTGAAAGCAACAATCGAAGTCGCGCATCAAAGAATCGCATCTCCATCACTCAAGCGCAGAGATTTGGGGGAAGATTGAAGAAACCCTAGTTGCTCTAAGCCGCCATTTCCATTTCCAGGATGAAACAAAGGAGGCTAGGGCTAAATAGTATAAAGCAGTGGAGTGATAAAAAGGGAGCCGCCTTTTTATGTTAAAAGGGGATAACCCTAAATAGTTAAAACCTAGGGTTTCATTTTCTTTTTATTTTTTTTGTTTAAAATTATTTTTTTATTCCTTAAAGTCAATAACTACTAGTGTGAGTAGTTTGAAAAATCACAACATAAGAGGTCGTGTTGTGTCAAGGTCTTGAGCGTAGGGTTTTAACAGTCGGGAGCGAAGGTCGCAAGTTTACAAGAGTCTGTAAGCGAAGAGATTGTTTAAAATTCCTAGTAGAAACCTTGAATGCAGCAGTAGGCATAGTTGTTGCCGAAGCTGGGTATTTTCTGTGTGTTATCTTTTATTTCTGCAATTATTTTAAATATACTTAATTTGCAATAAACCCTATTCACCCCCCCTCTAGGGTTAATTTAGATCCTACAAGTTGCAAACCTATGTATGGCGACATAATATATGGTACCTATGCCGTCTATGATTGATACATTTATATTTGAAGTTGTTTTGATACTGTGCACTTATAGTAATATCAAAATTATTTGTTTTAAAGTGTATCAAGCATGTTTGACTATTATTAGGGAAAACTCTATTCTCTGGTTTGTGTTTGCATTATGTGATGGGACCTGAATCTTATAATAGCTTCATTTTTCGACAAGCATTGCGTTGTTAATAAATTGTTTTATTTCAGAGTATACATGGAGTAAACCCATTCCGTGACATGCGACGTGGTCCCGTGATTTACCTAATGTTAAAGTGAAGTTTAATAACTGTTTTAGTTCTTACACCAGTCCTATGACTGACTCAGAGTTTATTATTTCTACCTAAACTCTGGGTTCCCATATTTTCCACACGGGCAGCTAGTAGTTTTTTTTGAGGAGCAAGGTGGTGGCAACTCGACAGAGTTCCATGCCATATATATAAATACTGAAACAAATACAAGGTCTGAAGATACAACGACACCACAAAAGAAAGCATAAAGTGCTCATGCAGGAGCCAAAAAAATACAACATAACATCATCAACACAGAACTGAAGCTAGTATATGCCCACGTAGGAGCTAGAAAAGGTGAACACAACAAAAGACTTCACTACATATCAGTGCCGTGCAAATTCAGAGCAGTAGGATCCAATCAAAAGCTCCCAGCTCCCCTGCCATCTGTAGTAAAATCAGTGAAATGCCAATCATTAATACCAGCCCACTTGTAGAAGTACTTTAAAAATAAGAAAAGTATAGCAGTCGAAGATTTGGCAATGTTTTTAAAGCATCCTCTGTTTCTCTCATTCCAAAGTACCCAACAGAATGAAAAATTAAGTAATGCAAAATTTCTTGAAGTGGCATGACTCCAAAACTGTACTTAATCTATCAAGTCCTTCCATGCAAGATTGATATTCACATTCACCAAGCATTTAACCCATACATAAAATGCCAAATCGCATTCACAAAACAAATGCATGCAGTTCTCCACTTCAGTTCTACAGAAAATGCAAAACTTATCAACATTAATGTTCTTTCTTCTAAGAAGACTCTTAGTGTTTAATTTTCCATGCATTAAGGTCCTCATAAGCATGCGAACCTTCAAAGGAACATCAACAGAACTCCATATATATTTGAACCCAAGCACTTTCCTTCCAGAAAAATTAATCAACTCGTAGCATTGTTTGACTGAAAAACTTGTCTTGTTTCTCCAAAAGCATTCATCATCAACATCCACGAGGTGAACATTCTCCAGAAGATTTAATAGCTCCAACAACTGAATAAGAGCTCTTCCCTCTATAATTCTATTGAAGGTCAGTTTCCACTTAAATCCAACAGCAGAAGGATCAAACATACCAGAGACACTTGCAAACTTTTCACATGAAATTTCAAACAAGCTGCCAAATTCAAAAGCCAAAGCAATTGGAAGAAGCCACTTATCCAACCAAAAATATCACCATCTACCATTATTCATTTTTACACTGTACTGCACCTTAAAAATATGAGATGTATCCAAAACACCTTTCCAAAATGTAAAGGGATGACTAACATTACTATATAATGAAAAAACACCATTATAATAATTATTAGTTACCCACTCACACCATAATGTGTCTTTATGAGCTGAGATATGCCACAACCATCTACATAACAGTGCTTTGTTCATGTCAAACAGATTAAGTACGCCTAAACCACCCTGTTCTTTAGACTTGCAAACTTGATTCCAAGAAATCAGGCAAACTGTTGCACTGGCTTCACTTTTACCAACCCAAAGAAAATTTATTCTAACTGCATCTATCTTTTTGATCACCCATTCAGGAAATTTATAAAACGACAGCCAATATAATGGAATTGCCGATAGAACCGAATTAACAAGAATAAGCCTTCCAACTTTAGATAATGAACTTCCTTTCCATCTTGATAATCTAGTATCCACTTTATGAATAAGAGAAAACCAATCATCCTTATGTAATTTGCTTGGTCTAATGCACAAACCAAGATAGTTCAAAGGGAAATCTCCAACCTTGCAGTTTAACATATCGGTAATATCATTCTCAACTCCAATCACCAGAACAGAGCTTTTATGAAAATTGATCCGCAAACTAGAAAGATTTTCAAAGGCATAAAGAATGAATTTGAGAGCAGCAATGTATTTGCACTCTAGTCTACTAAAGAAAATTGTGTCGTCTGCATAGTGTAATGAAGTGATTCCACCCATAACATACTCATCTCCAAAGCTTTTTAAAATACCATTCGCACAGCTAACTCTCAAAATTTGAGTGAACACATAAGATGCCAAGTCAAATAACAAAGGCGAGAGAGGATCCCCTTGCCTTAAGCCTCTCTTCGAACATATTGTTTACCTGCGACACCATTCACAAAGATATTTGCCTTACAAGCCAAAAAGATCTTCCTTACCTACCCAATCCATGCTTGACCAAATCCCCTTTGCTTCAAGCATCTCTAACATAAACTCCCGGTCCACAGTGTCGAATGCTTTTGCAAAATCAAGCTTCAAGATAGCACAAGGAACATAATTACTAGAACAGAAGGAAACAACCTCCTGCACCATAGCTGCTCCTTCAAGAATATATCTGCCTTTGATGAATGCTGTTTGAGATCTATCAATCAATCTATCCATAACCAATTTTAGTCTGTTAGCAAGTACTTTAGTGACTAATTTGTAAATACTACTTAAAAGACTAATTGGTCTAAAATCAGATGGGGACAAGCATCCCTCCTTTTTAGGAATAAGCACAACATTTGCATAGGTTATCATTTCTAGTCTTAATGTTCCTCTTTCCAAGTCTTCAAACAATTTAATAACATCAGCTTTGATCTAGCTCCAGTACTTCTTGAAGAAGAAATTAGAAAAGCCATCAGGACTTGGAGCCTTATCATTAGGCATTTCATTTAAAGCAGCCAAAATCTCTTCCTTTGAAAAGCTAACATCCAAACCAGAGAGATCAATCTTGTCCGGATATAGTACATTCCAATCTACATCATCCTTGTAAACACCACATGAGCCAAAGATTTTACTACCACACGGGCAGCTAGTAGTTCTGGTTTTCGCAGATATTTCTATTTAACTGGATCTTGGTTTACGGCTGGAGCTATATTCGGAAGGCTTCGTATCTGTGTATCTCATTCAGTTGTGGTAGTTGATGTTTTCCGCTGTGCATTATATTTATGTATATATATTTCCGCTGTTTTGTAATTTGTAAATCTCTTATATTTATTTTTCCGCTGTATATTATTTATCTGAACTCTGATATATTCTTGTACGCTGATGTAAATTGTTGTAATAGCAATGAAATGTTCTCATGCTTGTGTTCTGATGCGTCATGTTCTCAAAACAATCTGGGCTCCTCCGTCTCTTTGGGGATCGGGGAAGTCTAGGTCGTCACAGTTTGGTATCAGAACTTTGGTTTACAAAGCTTGAGAACAAGACACATTAAAACCAAAAGAATGAATTCATCTGAGATAGGATTAGTAACATTCTATAAGAATGACTCATTAAAGATAGGGCATAGAATTTGGACTATCGGGTATATGAAAATTTTGAATATACGAGTAATTAACGTGTATTCGAAGTCTCAAATATAGTGAGCAAATATAGAATCACACTCTAGTCGCCCGGAGACGATACTGATGATGGAGCTCCATCATCGGTACTTATTTACAAGTTTCGAAAGTGGGATATCTATGTATTTTCAATTGATTGGTATGAGAACTGTTGACACTAAAAAGTGGGCATCAAACGGCTAAAAGTCGAATTTGAGCGTGATTTATGAAGAAATATCTGAAAAAAGCAAGGAAAAGCAAGACAACAGCATTTTTATAGTGGCTCAACGTTAATGGGCCTACATCTACTTTATAATCTCACAATAATGTCATAAAGTTGAAGATACGATAAATGAGATTGTCGAAATCTCCATTACATATTCGTTTCTGATTAACATAGCAAGTATTTAGAGGAATCGATGTGGATGGCTGCCATGGCTCTGAAGTCAGGTTCGGATCTCAGCCAAAAGTCCTCCTCTTTGTTATGTAGCATAGTGTATTTATAGGTGGTAGGCTTCAACATTTCAAGTTGCCAAGTGTCGGTTGGTCCATGTGAATAGCAGATGATGGAGCCGAGTCTTGATTACGTGTAGAGGTCCCCTCCAATATGTGGCCGCATAAGTATAGCTTGATCCAAGTTTATATGCTTTAGAATAGGTAGTTGGACCAAGTAAGTGGGCTATGAAACAGATCCCATGACGAAGTCATCGTTGTAGTGTAAGTTGATCTCAAGACCATCTAGCCCAGGTCTTTTGGGCTGAAATGCTTCTATCCAAGAGCCCTCGAGCCAAGGAACCTCAAGCCAAGAATGTCTGGGCTTGTCCAAGTCCATGCTCGAGCCCTGAGCAATCCTGTGATGGGTCCATGGGTTGACGACCTTGCCAAAAGGCGGGTCAACACTTTGCCCCCCATAGTACATCGTGTGGCAAACATGATGTACTTTGAGTAAATCGAACTACATCTCTTTGAAATGTCATTCATCTTCGAGAAAGCAATGTTGAATTGTCATTCATCTTCGAGAAAGCAATGTTGAATTGTCATATCTCTGGAGTTAAACCTGAAGCTTGGAATCTTTTTTCTTTTCTCTGTGGAAACACCATGTCATATATTACACCGCCATTTGTGGTACCTATCGAGCCAAAGTTCGAGGCTGGAGTAGTTGAGATGAGTAGGTAATCACTTACGCCTCGTCGAGTAAAGAGGTCGAATGATATCATCATAAGTCAAGTTGGGCCGCTGGCTTCTATACATGGTCGTTCATAAAGAGTCTTTGCCAAATGGTGTCATCTTCTTATGCAAGTCGAGAGCATGGTAAAATGTAAGGTCACGTCAGACAATTAGCCACACACAAGTCAGTGCATAGTTTGGTTATCCAAGTCATGAGATAGTGTAGAAAATCAGAAATGTCATGTGAACTTGACATCGCATATGGGTTTTTACTTCTTGAGTCACTGGAATAGTAGGCTAGGAATCCACGATCATGCCGTATCTTACCAATATAAAGCCAGAAAACCACGAGCACTCCCGATCGTATTAACAGAAGACTAGAAATCCATGGTCACATCAAACCTAGAGAAATCCACAATTGTTTTAGATTGTTTATATGGTCCAATGATCGCGTAAGAGTCAGGGCAAAATGTTGTTGAAATCATGTGATCCGATGTCTAGTATGATTGTCAAAATCATAAGGCATTAGAAAAGCTAGTCTCACTTTCCATTTAATGTACTTGCGATTTGATTCTTCAACGTCATGCCTAAGTCATAAGCTGTCTCGCTTGAATAAGTAAGCTAAGTCATGTCAAACTCATAAGCAGTCTCGCTTGAATGAGTAAGTCAAGTCCTATCGAACTCATAAGCTATCTCGCTTGGATGAGTAAGACAAGCTGTGTCATGGTCTGAAGGTATAGTATATATCCTTTGAATCACGTGTCAATACAAGGACGTGTTCAAAGTCAGTCTATAAGCTGATGCTCAATGCCCATATCATCGCTGGGTGACAAACGAAGCCAGTGCTCATGCCCCCAACGTCAGTGGGGGTTGAGCTAAGACAGTCGGACGTCCAATCCTTAAGCCTTTACACTCTTCGTCATTGTTTCAGGTTAGAGTAGCGGGTTTGGCGATCTTAGCCAACCCAAGTCGCATTATACTCTCTCCCGAATTAGCGAGAGTTAGAGTTGAACATGCAAACAGTTGAATCACATTTGTCTAGGCATTATTCCTTCATTTTAGTCAGAAAGTGAGGATCATTTCATCGAGCGTCAGTGAAGTTAGTTACTTTTATCTGATTAGTCGCATACTTGAGTAAGCTCATAAAAATACAAGCAAATGAACGCCATTAGGGAGTTAGTCGACCTCCCTTTGTACAGATTTCAGCGTAGTCCAAAATAGTCATCATACTCTTGTTGAGTTTGTTCTTCATGCTGGGTTCCATTAAGGTCATCATTTTTGCTATAGTTTGGGATCCTGCGAAACTTTAAGAAGTTGAAAATGTGCATAGTCGAGTAGTAGATTCATGCTTGGCTCACACTCTTCGTCCCTAGTCATTGGGGGATTGACTGAGTAGTGGACTTCAAATCCATGTCTTCTCAGGATTCATACTTCTTCATCATGTTGTGAGTTAGAGTTGGATGCAAAATGATTTGTTGGTACTTAACCCATACTGGTTTTGCTCTCCCATCCAAGCTTTGAGGATCGAAGTTGGTATGCGAGAGGTCAGACTGTAGTTACTTGGAATGCTCTCATTCTTCCCCTTCCAACTGGGAAGTAGGTTGGGATCAGTCAATGGATGGTCACTCTGCACCCATTTCGTTGTCCACATGCGACATATGGGCGTGTGTGTCGATTCTAGATATCACTCTCAAGGACCTCTTTCAGTCATTGCCTTAATTTGTGTGATGTGTTATTGGACATCCCACTCTCAAGATCTCCTTTCGGTTGTTGCATTGAGTCATGTGGGAAGTTTAGCATTAGAAGTCGACGTCGGTCCTTCGAACATGACCCGTTTGTTTTTGTATGCGAGTGTGTCTCTCGTGTCTTTTCTTTATATCTGTACATAATCCTGCAATTTGAATAGAATAATTCGTTTAATTTGTAAGTTACTAACTCGAACTTTATGTCACAAGCAAGTCTGGCTTGAAATGAAAATGTGTTAAGTGCTAAGCTATCTAGCATAGAACTATTAAATGTCAAAGTGTCAGGTGTCGTAGTTTGGAGGTATAGTGTCTGTGACCTCCGTCTAACTTTGAAATATGGGTCGCGTCCGAAGCGTGTTTGAATTTAATTCAGAAATCTATGCCCGTGCCCCTAGCGTCGGGTGAGAGTCGGGTTAACTCGTTTAGACTTTCGGTCCGTAATTCTTTTATAATCTTTTCCTCAGTCGGAGGGCAATGGAGATTGCACGCACATCGCAGCATTGTCCTTTATACTCTCTCCCAAGTCGTGAGAGTTAGAGTTATGGGTTTAGTGGTCTTAAGTCGTGGTGCACCATTCACACTAACCCAACATATTTACACTCTCTCTCAAGTCATGAGAGTTAGAGTTATGGACATCGTGGCTCTTCCTTTATACACTCCCAAAGTCAATTTGGGTTAGAGTTGTGGATCGAGTGGTCTTAAATCTTGGCGCGCCTGTTACACTCGTCCTAAGTTTATACTCATATCCAAGCTCCGAGGATTAGAGTTAGTTAGGCAAACAGTCAGGTCATATTTGCCTTGGCATCGTCCCTTTGCTCCCACGTCAAGGGCAAAGGTCGCCATCAGGGGTGGTTAGTTCACGCCCCTATTGAGTTTATACTCCTCCCATTGAAGTCATGGGAAAGAGTTAGAGACATCGTTCGGGATTAGTCGAGTCATACTTATCCTCGTCTTAACATTTCTATTTTTCCCTCACGTCGAAGGCAAAAATTATTATGTTGTTCATGGATCATTCCCTATCGTTGTTGCACTCTTCCCGTCAAATTAAGGAATGGAGTCGTCGATCTACTAAGTGGTTATGTCATACTTGAATACGTCTCTATGTCTTGCTTGGTGAATCGAAGACTAGATGCTGAGGATGCCTCATTAGTATGCCCATGCATAGATAGCTCACGACGAACTCATATGCGTATATTCTCTTGCCCCCTACTTCAAGGGCAAAAAGTTAGTAAATGAATGGGCGAACTTCATTTTCGTCAGATTGTTGGCGTCAGGACAAGAGTAAGCGGGTGAATAGTCGAATCACGTTCGCCTAAGCTTTACGTTCCTCCGTTCAAACTATGGAAGGAGTGGTTGGTACCAAACCTCGGGTACCTCCATCATTTATATACGAATTTTTATGAGTTAGTCATGTTAATAACTCATAAAGCATGTAAAGGAAAAATGCATGATTGGAAAGTAAGTATGTTGATGGGCGATGCTGCCTCTATTTGGATTCACGTAATCCGATGGCGTCAATCATAAGATCCTTCCATATGGACTATCGAACTGTGTCCATTCTGAGTCGGATTCAGACTTTGAAATGCAAAAGTCGAATGCACAATCGTCTTGAGTCATACCACACATGAGCCGAGTAGTGGATGGTCATGTCAGATCCACCTTGAGCTGTATAACTTTCCTCGGCTGGGGGCATGGTTTTGTAAATGAGTGGTTCAGTCGGACTCGTTATGGAAATGCCCTGTAGTTCTGTATGCGGGCGTTGGTAGTCTGATTAGTACCAGACTCTGGGTACCTATATCATTCACACATAAATTTATATGAGTTAGTCATATCAATAACTCATAAAGCATGCAAGTATAAGGGATATGGGTGAAAAATAATCATGTTAAAGGAATGAGTATTATTCAGAATGAGAATGGTGTCGCACATCCTTTGCCAGTCCAGTCCGATTTGTCCCATCTCGGACAGATGATGGCCGTTGAAGTTCTAGTTGATGAAGTAAGTCTTTTCAACTCCTCGTGGGGTGGAAATGCCAAGAATGATCAGACCTTGATCGGGGTATTGGGATAATAAAGGAAATCAGGCGGCCTTCGTGGGTGAATGATGAGGGCGTGTTTCCTTTGAATCGCCTTCGTTCCCCTACGTCAAGGGTAGGGAATAAGGGTCAGGTAGTTAGATCAAGACTGCTAATGGTGGCATCATATCTTGTCGATGCTAAGACGATGATCAATACGAGATCAGTGGATCCATGCTTATAGAATCTTTGCTTTTTCCATGCAAGAAGTGGGATATGGAGGTTTGGAATGTAGACATGTCTCGTCTATCTGCCGCTATGTCTTTGATCCCGCTTCGGGGAATGAGAGCTAATGTATAAATGATTAATCAACCTTAAAGCTTTGAGTGTTTCGAACTTTTAACTCGCCGATTTCGGGTAAGACTAAAGCAGTCGATCAGAAATGAATAAACTCAGTAAATAGGGGTGATGGCTATTGGAAGAATCCCAGTAGCTGCCATCTTGCTGTTGATATTCTTGGACTATCTGTCGAATCTTGGATGATAAGTCTTTACGATTATTGTTTGCCAAAATATATGCCGAGCCGAAGGCAAACCGTGCTCCGAGCCGAAGGCGAGCCATCAAGCGGGTTTGGGAGCAATGCCGATGGGGGTTCGGGGCCCCACGGTCCCGTGGCGATCGACCTAACCAGTTATGTGACGGCCCGCCCCGCACCAACCGACATTTTCTCCAAAGGTGCGCTGTACACATGTCCAGTCAGCATGGAACGGGTCGTCAAAAGGAAAGGGAAGAAGGAAATGAACTAACAATGAACCTGTAGAATGTCTCATAGCGCATAGGATAAAATATAATAATAACATACTTGACATAAAACAGGTGAGACAGTGCATAAGCTGAAATAGCTAACATAGCAGCGAAAAATGTTAGTACAACTTATAATCCAAAGTTAAACATTATTACAACATTTCAAACTGTCTCAAAGCAAAAGCAAGATAAAGAAGGCACACTACTAATGCCCAAGTAGTGACCAGCAACGACACAGGGAGAATATCTATATAATATAATACGTGGAAGCCTCCTGCCCGCCTCCGAATCAGCTACTCGCGCATCACCAGCTAACCTGTCTCTAGTCTGCTCGTGTGAGCACCCAGAGTAATAAGAGGAGACATAAAACTCTGGGTCAGACATAAAGCCTGGTATGAGCGATAAGCATTTAAATAGAACAATAACAGGTAGACTAGAAACATACTTGAACCTGGACCTGCAACCAAAGAGTTAGCACTACATACTGTACAACACTCTAAGGTGCCATATCAAATGGTGTAAAGATACGGAGGTGGGTGTGTGCATGTCACAGTGATGGCAAACAATCAAACATAGCATCCATCCTCACATCTCTCACTCAGTGCGTAAAGTATACGACATTCACCACTTCGATCACCCCACATACCTTGCTACTATCACTTTGCCCCATGAAGTCATAAATGGCTTCACTCTACTGATAACGTAGCCACTAATCCTTTGCTATGTCCACTTGCCCCATGGAGTTGTTCACCCCATCTGCGCTAGCTCATAGCCTTACCAATCCTTTACTATGTCCACTTGCCCCATGGAGTTATTCACCCAATCTGCGCTGGCTCATAGTCTTACCAATCCTTTACTATGTCCACTTGCCCCATGGAGTTATTCACCCCATCTGCGCTGGCTCATAGTCTTACCAATCCTTTACTATTTCCACTTGCCCCATGGAGTTATTCACCCCATCTGCACTGGCTCATAGTCTTACTATGCATCACCTTGCCCCTCGAGTCATAATGACTCTACTGCAATGATAACGTAGTCTTGCTACCATCACCTTGCCCCTCGAGTCAAAATGACTCTACTGCACTGATAAGTAGCCCATCATCCATTTTTAGTGGTGAATCGAAGTTATGAGCGTCGACAACTCCTTAGCACACGTCCCACAGCAAAGCCCAACCATGAAGTGAACTCATCGGTAACCAACTGGATCCCGAGCTCTAACTTCCCATATTGGACTACCTTTGCATCTCGGGTTATTGATCAATACTGGGTCGGGTCGGGTTTCGCTGCTAGCCATCGGTTCGGGTCAGGTTCCCTACGTTGCGTTGGTTCATGGCCTTCCTCTGGTAATGGTTCGGTTCGGGTTCACTCCATTGCGTCGGTTCGGGTCGGGTGTCCCACTTCAGGTCGGGTCGGGTTGCCATCTCCCCTCTAGTTCGTGTTCCCGCTCCGATCAGCTCCCTCGCTCTTCATTTGTTCCGATCCGTTCCCCCTCCTTTATCCGATCCGATCCCAATATTGCTAGCATGGCCTTCCTTTTTGGCAGATTTCTCAAGTGTCAAGTTCCGATCCGATCGAATCTCTTGCCCAGGTCACTTATCCGATCCGAACCACCATATCCGATCCGATCACCTGCACTATTTCCTGAAACTTTCCAGCAAGTGTTTTACGCCATTCGATGACGTTTTCGACCATTCTAACTATTGAAATTAATCACAAAGCATATCATACAGTCATAGCAACATGCATAACCAACCACAAACATCAAAACATCAATATGATTGGTTAAAATGGATCAAACATACCCACTACCCCATATTTCCCCTTAAGCATGTTTAGGTGGAACTAATGATAGGATTAGCAAAACTTAACCAAATTAACCCAAATTCATATCAGAGGTCCAAAACATCATTTAAGAATTTATGAACATTTTTCTAGAATTTTATCATGTTTAAATTCGCTAATTAACACTAATTACCCTTAATTAGCCATAATTAGTGAGAAACTATGCAAATCACTCACCTTAGCCACAAATAAACTAAAATATGAAATAAATCTCTGATTTGATGCAAATCCCAATGCTAAACAGCAGCTCCGATGTCGAGTTGGTGTAGATTTCCCTTGATTTGATGTTGCTAAGCTTAATCCTTGATCAAAAGATGATTTGGAGGTGATTTAGAGGTTGGAGGCCATTTTTAGGGTTTCTTGGAGATAAGTGGAGGCTAGAAAACTGAAATGGAATGATTCTCTAACTCATTTCAGCCCCCCCATAACCCTAATCCCGAAATGGGTTATGGGCCTATTCACTAATCACCCTATTTGGCCCGGTTAAGCAGTTTTTTCACCTTCCAAACCTTAATTCAGCCATATCTCCCAAACCGTAAGTCCGTTTGACTATTATGACCACTCTACAGAAAGGTAAACCATCAAACGAATCTAATGGAAGTGGTTTCAGGTCAAAATTCCTTTCTAGTCAAAAGTTATGGCCAAAACAAGATCAGCTATGGGCAAAACGGTCATTTAAAAGTCGGGAAAAATCATGAACATGGGTAATGACCCCAACAGTCGTCTCCCAAAGTTACATGACCATACGACTTCGTATGTGAAAGAAATAAATATTCTACGATCCTCCGATGCGTAGAATGCAGGTCGTTACAAGTTAGGTCGAACAGGTGGGCACCGCCCGATTCATTCAATTTTGGAAGATCGAGCCTTCCTTGAAACGATTAGAAAAATGCATTTTTTCTAAAAATGACCCTGTCTCGGGCCGATGTGCAGGCTATAGAAATGGCTAGTAATCCGGGTTGGTATATCTAGAAGAGTTGGTTGACCTAGATTGTTTCATAAGAGTCGGCCGATCTGTAGTCGGTCGACCTAGGCTTGACCATCATCATGACGATGGTTGTTCCAACTAATCTCACCCTGACCCAATACCTGCTTTGGGACAAGCTGCTTACTAGGAGCCTTTCGAAGTGCAATTTCCACTGGCTGGTCGTCTGGTCGGGTCGATGTCGACCCGAGAAGGATCGACCCGACCGGGGTCGAACCCTGAACTGGGACATAATTGGTGTTTGCTAGGGTTGCGGATGTTGCTACTTCTGCTTTCCAAAGCATGTGCAGAAGTATTGGAAACCAGGGCTACTGAAGATGATTAAAACTAGGATTTCGTCTTGGGCTTGTCGATCCAAAAGTTGAGCAAAACCCTTTAGACATTGAGAATTCATTTTTTCAGTGAAAGCACCAAACTGTTGACACCAAAAAGTGGGCATCAACGGCCTAAAATCGAATTTGAGTGTGATTTATGAAGAAATGTCTGAAAAAAGCAAGGAAAAGAAAGACAACAACATTTTTATAGTGGTTCGGCATTAACGGGCCTGCGTCTACTTTATAATCTCACAATAATGTCATAAAGTTGGAGATACAATAAATGAGATTGTCGAAATCTCCATTACATAGTCGTTTTTGATGAACATAGCAAGTATTTTGAGGAATCGATGTGGATGGCTGCCATGGCTCTGAAGTCAGGTTCAGATCTCGGCCAAAAGTCCTCCTCTTTGTTATGTAGCATGGTGTATTTATAGGCGGTAGGCTTCAACAATTCGAGTTGCCATGTGTCAGTTGATCCATGTAAATAGCAGATGATGGAGCTGGGTCATGATTACGTGGAGAGGTCCCTTCCAATATGTGGCCGCATAAGTATAGCTTGATCCAGTTTATATGCTTTAGAATAGATAGTTGGACCAAGTAAGTAGACTATGAAATAGATCTCATGACCAAGTCATCGCTGTAGTGTAAGCTGATCTCAAGACCATCTAGCCTAGGTCTTTTGGGATGAAATGCTTCTATCCAAGAGCCCTCAAGCCAAGAATGTCCGGGCTTGTCCAAGTCCATGCTTGAGTCCTGAGCGATCCTGTGATGGGTCCATGGGTTGACGGCCTTGCCAAAAGGCAGGTCAACAAGAACCAAAACTTAGCTAGAGTTTATTGTTTGTGATTTGGCATTGAAAATTGGATTTTTTAAGTATATTAGAGTTATATGTTTGAAAAGCTGATCAACTAATTGATTGTTGGGTGTGATGGATGATAATTAGGTTGAGTAATTAAAATATTGGGATGATGAAACCAATAAGAAAATGAAAGATGAATTAAGTCAAATCGAATCGAATATTGAACTGAATTGAAAATTGATTGGAATTGGATATATGTACATGTATGTATAATGAACAGGTCATAGCATGGAAGCTAAGAAGAGGAATAAAATTGTACTCCCTACAAATAGGTACATATTTACTGTATTTATTGGGTTTGATGATTTTATAAGCCGCTTGGCCTTTTCTTTTTCTTTTTGATTGATGAGGACCCTGTGAGGCAAGTTGTGGTTTTGTCGATCAACCCGTACAAAGGAGGTTATGGCGATTTTTTTTGAAAATTTAAGGCGTTAGACAATTTTTTTAGAAATCAGAAAGTTCTTAGAAACTAAAAAGTTGAAGAACTTGATTCAAGCGAAGATGGAGCTGGTTAAGTAAACGACCTTCAGTTCCTTCTTCCTTTTTGGGGACAAAAAGATTTTAACTGTGGGAGATTGTAACAACCCAGATTTTGGAACCAATTTAAAATTTTATTTTAATTGATTTAATGGATTTTAAGAATTTAAAATGATTTATTTTGAGAATTAACAATTTAAAATTTATTTAAATCGAAATTAGAATGTGTAAATTTAAAATTTAATTAGACGAACTTGAAATGGCACGGTAGTTTGAAAATTTAGTTTTAAACTTCAATTGAATATTCATAATTCAATATAAGTCAGAATTTGATGAAACAAGAAACGTTAGAATCTATTTAATTATATCTTTCTAACGAATGTGAAAAATTTGGATTTCATATTATAAATTGTAAGTTATGTCCAGATTAAAATTTAGAATAGTCACTATGAAATTTATATATATTTTAAATATTATATAAAGCCCTTAAAAATAGCCATTTTGCAAATGACCTCCATTTTTGACGAAACCACTTTTGTTGGATTCAGAATGTCAAATTACAGTTAGGTTTAAAATTTCAAGTCATTTGGAATTAGTATGTGAGCGTAGTGAATTTAAATGCGTTTTTCATTTCAGTTTAAGTTTAATAAGCTAATAAAAAGGCCATTTTTCAAATGGTCTCCAAATTGGACGAAATTAATTTTGTTAGGACCGTATCGTCAAAACATAGTTGGATTTCAATTTTCCTAATTTTTGGAGTCAGTATGTGGCCCCGGTAAATTAAAATGTACATTGAAATTCAATATTGACCATTGTATTAATTTATATTTTAATTTTGATCAAAACTGATCAAAACAGTAGAAGTGGCTTACGAAACATATACCATTGTGCCCGGAATGGGGTATTTGGTTAGGAACGATAGTCGTTGGGTTTGATTTGGAGTTCAAAACGTTAAACATGTAATTTGTGAATTAAAATAATAAAAATATATATAAATAGGGAAGTCAAAAAGGGTCGAAACCCTAATCTCTTTCACCCGCGGTCAACAGAAATTTGAGCCGCTTCATATACAATCAAGGGCGGAAATTGTTTAAAATTCTTCCCAATTTTTCGCAAAATTCACATAATGAAATTCAAAACTTATTGAATGAAAATCAAAGATCTTTCCATGCTCTTCAAATCCAGACCATAATGATCAATTATCGTGTTGTAATTGGTGCAAATTCAAAGCTGGAAGCTCGCGCGTTTGAGCGCGAATCCTGAGGGTGTGGGCCCACCGATTTGGCCCTAACTCACGGTGGAGGATGGTGGATTTCCACGTGGGGCTGATGATCGGGGTCCGGCGGCCCATAGGCGTGGCGATGGCGATTTTGTTCAGACGAGGTTTGGGTTACGGGGTGTCGGCCAGGAAATAAAAGGAGGAAGAAGGATTTAGATGTAATTAATGTTAATTAATTATATTTAATTTATAAATTATGTTAGCAGTGTATTAAAATCCATATCTTTTTTATATGAGATCGAAATCCGACGATTTTAGTTATGTTGTGCTCGTAGCATCGAGCATTACAACATGGGACTGACCAGAATGGAAATGGAGCAAGTTGAATTTTTGAGCTAAATTAAATGCCTGTTTAATTTAGTTAGAAAATAAAATCCTCCAATAAAGACCAACGGAGTGAAAATCAAAGTGAGAACTCTCCCACTCAAAATTTTATATTGTTATTTATTTTTATAACCAAATATATGTTGACTGCTTATGATTGAAATATTTGTTTGGTGACTGATGGATGTTTACAATTCTAATGCTATCATTATTAAACTGTGAAAATATGTGTTGTTAAAAATAAACTTTTATATTAAACTATGAAAATATGTAGATATGTTCACATGGACTGTGATATAAACCCCACACGGATATTGAGAAGATAATTTTACACATCGCCCAAGCATACAAATAATAATATTTGTTTAATGATTGTAAACCCCACACGGGTCTGGGGATGATAATTAATCCACACCTCCCTTGGATTTAATTGTATGTCAATTGATGGATCGACAAACTGTAATAAGCGTTATTTAATTATTTAATGCTTAGGATTTCACTCTGAATGTGAACTGACTGTTTAATAGTAGTTTATCACTATTTTTGAATACATGCGATGTTCAGAATCCATATAAATAAAATTATATGGTAATTGATTGAGTCTGATTCCAATTTAGAATATAAATGAATATTTTAAAATAATAATCAGTAAAGAATCAAAATATGATTTTGATGTCCGATTTTAGATGGAAACGAAAATATTGAAATATTCATAACTGAAATGAATATGAAGCCGAGTTAAGTAGATATACGCTATTTTTAACTCGAACGGAATTATATATCGACTATATTCATTTTATAATGAATATTGAAAATATTTGATTTCAAAATCTGATATTTCGAAAATATTATCATTTTAATATTATAACGATATGGAATATTCAATTTTGATTTAAAATTGAAATCGAAGTTGAAATCATTTTAAAATGAATTTATAAACAATTTATAAAATAGGTTTTAAATGGAAATCGACGAAATATATTATATATATTTAAATGGCCTGAATAGAATGCACCATGCAGCGACCGTTCGCGAATTTCGACCATTGATTTTGAATTGACATAACGGGAGATCCAACCGTTGGATTCTCCTAAAACCGGAACCATTGGGTTCCTATTGAAAAGAGATTTCAAGTAATAATAAGGGATTTGAAATCTAACGGATACATTTTAAGAGATGTCCAAACCAGTTTTGGAAAAGGTCGTTATGGATGTAGTTCGGTGGCTGATATTGGAAACCGACTGTAAGGGCCTTATTAAAATTAATGAAAATTTGAATAAATTATGTAAAATCATAATAAATGATTTAAAAGGATTTTTGATGAAATATTCCAAGTTTGTAAAGATAAAATATATTTTTTATCTGAATAAGTTTTTTACTGATTTGAGTAAGGATCAGGAAGGAATTGAAATGGTTTTTATATAACATAAATTTTCCATCGTATGAATTGAAAAAGATTCGAATGGAAATAATCTTCGGAATATTTTGATATTGGATTCCGTGATTATAAGGGTATTGTTGAGGAATTTGGAAGATATAAATATCATTATTCCCAATGCGATATCTGTTAGTTTCATAATTTGATATTGAATATAAGTAGATATATTTTCTATTCAGAGCCTTGTATTCAATAATAAATTGGATTTTGGGTTTGTCATGAATAGTGTCTTTAATTACAATGTTTTTAAACCCAGTCGAGAAAATAATAAATCTTTTAACCAATATTTAATGAATTTTTCCAATCAATTAATATAATTGGAATTAAAGGGTAGTTGATTAGGTGTTCATTATGAATGATGTTTTAAATAATATTTGTTCTTTAACCCAATCAACATTGAAGTTATGATTTGGAATTTATAATCTTTTAATTAAGATTAATGGAATTTTCCAAAGTAAAGTTTTTCAATTTAATATATTAAATTGAAATTGAATGGAATTCGATTTAATAATCGAGATGACCATTTGTAAAGGAAGACCGTTACTATTTATGGAATTTAAAAGGCTTTTCCATTATTCCATTTATAATATCAGTTTGATACAGAAATTTATATCAGTTATATACTGATTAGGTTTCCGTGAAGATTCCATTTTGATGGAAGAGGATTTTGGGTTTATCGTGAACTGTATTTTTAATAACATTTGTTCTTTAATCTAGTTAAAGACAAGATTAGTTTCTTAAAATTGAATAATCATAAAGTAATGATTTTTGAGATTAAAACCAAGCTGGAGTTTTAATGAATCTTTAATTAGATTGAAATGTGAATAAGATAACTAAATTTACTGAATTCAAGAAATGTTCAAGAATGGGGTATCACCAGTTTTAATCCATGCGATAGCCAAATCTTTGGTTAGATTTGAAAAGAGAAATGGTAATTGAATTTACCGATAACATAATGGGTGCTAGATATGGAGTACTACCAGTTTTGATCTATGGGATGAATAGGTTGGGATTGGTAAAATAAAATAAATGATTACTTCGGTAAGGCTCGATAATCCGGACTAGTATTATAAACCTTAATTTGGTTTAGAATGGTTAAAGCATAAAATAAAATCTTTTGAAATTGATATCCAAAGGAAGATTAAAGAATAAGTTTAAAGAACTTATCTTTGATAAAATTAATGGGAACCTTTCCCCTAAGATGTAAACATTTGAATAAAAGGATATTCTTGGAATGAGGCGTATGATGTGTTTTTATAACACTTGATTATTGATTATAAAATACGCGAGTTATTCAGAAAGATGGGGTTTATCCCATTCTGAAAAACTAATACGACGACTAAAAGTCAATGATATAAAGATGGTGGTTGAAGACCAGAGATCTTCACATTGTTTGGATGATTACTGATGTCTTGACTGGGTAGTACGCCCAAGACAAGGTAATAAGTGGCGATCGTCTAGACGTACTTGGAGATCGACCAGATATGCGAGGACCTCTCTCCTATATTGGACATATGTGACGAGGAATAAGGTGCCTCAGGTTTCGTTCAAACCCAAAACGGACTTGTAAATGGATGTGTGTCTGACATTGTACTTCATTTCATGTTGATTGACTTCTATTAAATATATATCTGTTTGGTGACGAAGAATTTGTTCTCTTGCTTAACACCCGTCTCTGAGACGTACGAGCTTAGAGGTTATGTATTGATAGACATGAGTTGTGTGGCATAAATTGTCAATGTGGCATGCTAAGATGCAAATGATCAAGGCTTTTGTTGAAAAGAAAATTCTTGTGGATGATGATCAAAGCACGACTTTAATTAGCATAGCTTTGTGTATAATGTTAATTCGCGAGCCTCACACCTCGGTATGAGTAAAAAAGGGGATGAGGGACCGTAGGGAGAACATGCGTTTCTTTCTAACTGAGAGTGATGTCATGGTATGGAGCCCAGACATTTTTACTTATGTGGATGATGGATGCAAGGAGCCTCAGATATGATTGGTCGACGTATTGACCATTTTGGATATCCGGTAAGACTGGAAAACGTATTGTTCAGGAATAACCAATCCACTAGAGTAAGTGTGGACCGACCCTACCGCATCCTAGGGTTGCTCGTAGGTATGTTCCTTAGGCATTTGCTAGAGTGTATCGAATTGGTGAGGTGGACCCCTTGCCTCTACTCATAGATGGAATCCAATTTCCAATACACAACTTTTCGGTTTTAGTTGTAAACCTATGTATGGCGACATAATATATGGTACCTATGCTGTCTATGATTGATACATTTATATTTGAAGATGTTTTGACACTATGCACTTATAGTAATATCAAAATGATTTTTTTTAAAGTGTGTCAAGCATGTTTGACTATTATAACGGAAAACTCTATCCTCTGGTTTGTGTTTGCATTGTGTGATGGGACCTGAGTCTTATAATAGCTTCATTTTTCAACAAGCATTGCGTTGTTTATAAATTGTTTTATTTCAGAGTATTCATAAGGGTAAACCCGTTCCGTGACATGCGATGTGGTCCCGTGATTTATCTAATTTTAAAATGAAGTTTGATAACTGTTTTAGTTCTCACACCAATCCCATGGCTGACTCGGAGTTTATTGTTACCGCCTAAACTCCAGGTGCCCATATTTTCCACATGGGCAGTTAGTAGTTTTGGTTTTAGCAGATATTTCTATTTAATAGGATCCTAGTTTATGGCTGGAGCTATATTCAGAAAGCTTTGTATCTGTATATTTCATTCAGTTGTGGTAATCGATGTTTTCCGCTGTGCATTATATTTTTGTATATATATTTCCGTTGTTTTGTAATTTGTAGATCTCTGAAATTTATTTTTCCGCTATGTATTATTTATCTGAACTCTGATATATTCTTATACACTGATGTAAATTGTTGTAATAGCAATAAAATGTTCTCATATTAGTGTTCTGATGCGTCGTGTTCTCAAACAATCCAGGCTCCTCCATCTCTTCGGGGATCGGGGAAGTCTAGGTCGTCACAGCTAGTTATTGCTAGATTTTCAGTTTGGAACCAATTGAAGTTGTTTTATTTGTATGTGCAATTTATAGGTGAACCAATAAATAAATTAAAAATAAAATAACATCGTTGTACAAATGGAGTTGAAATTTAATGAAATTTATTGTATTGGGACCGTAACATTAAGACATAGCGGTGTGTCCATTTTCATTATGGTTGAAGTTTGTGCACGTCGTCCCGAATTTAACGGTTAACGGTTATTAGCGGTAGGATTTAATACCGCACAAAATATAAACTAAATATAGCTTTATTCTTAAGTAAACGTACCCTGTCATTTCTTTTCAACTGCTTGTTGGATGCATCACCTTTCCGTTGAAAAGAAGTTTCATCCTACCCAAAGATCTCTGTACACCAACGCACATGCTAAACGTTTTAACATCATCCTTATCTACTACATTTGTTCTCTATATATTCAACACCTTTCATCTCTTTTCCTTTTCATTGCTTCATCACAAAAATGAAGCCAATCTTCTTCACTAAATAACACAAGCTTCAGATATTTGCAAATCTAATTTTCCCACTCACCCATGATGTAACAACACAAGCCTCCTTGCATTTTAAAAATCCAAAAATTCCTCAACTATCTACTGTTGCATGGGGTGGAGAGGAGAAGCAGGGTAACAACTGCTATTTTAAGGAGGGGAGTTGGAGCAGGTAGTGGTCGGGTCAGTGGGGCTGACTCGCGAGACAGTGAAGATGGAGAGTAGGCAGCAGTGGCGCGTGTTATGAAGCATGGTGAAGACGATATATGCAACAGAGTTGTATTATGCGTGGACTTCAGCAAGGGGGAGTGGTCAGTGCGTACAGTGCGGGTGGGAGGAAATCATGCAGCAAGTGGCGCCAACAAAATAAAGCGGTGGTATGGTGAAGTGGCTTCGTGCGTGGGATGCATGAGGAGCTGCGATGGTTAAGGGAACCTGCAAGTTTCGAGAACGAGCAGAATAAGAAGATAGTGACAGTGAAATAGTGGGTCAGTTTAACATGCCTAATTCCTAGCAATTTACGTTAGTTAAAAACTTGTCTAATTATCCATGAAATATGCCTAATCTATTCTTAAACAAAGGTAAGTAAATGTAAGCAAGAAGAAATGTTATAGGTGGTCTACAGTTTTGGATGTGCCTAATTTAATAACGTACGTCATGTGCCAAGGGAAAATTATTAAATATATATGTATATTAAGTTTCTAAACAATAATGTGAACTGCGATTAATTAAGGTAACATGCATAGATACGTTTTTAACAAAGTCTGGGTACATATTCTTGAGTGTGCCTAATTGAAATTATAACATGTCCTAGTCTAATAATAGTAAAATGTGGCCTGGGTTGTTTATTTTGCCTAACCAATTAAAAAATTATGGTTACAAAAATAAAATAAAATGTACAGTAGTTAAGATGCGCTGTTTATAAATGTGCCTAACCGGTTAAATAATTATGGTCACAATAGTCATAATTATATATTAAGGCTACATCCCAGATTATGGTTGTTGGAAAGTGCCAAACATGGGACTGACAACCATTCCCATAAGTTTCTGAATAATACGGTTATTTTAGCGTGTCGGCACAAATATGTATCCATAAGTTTTTGCTACTAGAATACTATAAAATGCCTAAACGTTTTAGCCTAACTAAGTTTTAAAATGCCTAATTAAGGTTATAATGAATGTTGGTAAGTAGTGATTTAATAAATAATTTTTATTTAGATTTTAATAATATTAATTTATTTAAAGTGAATGCCATATTAAAATTTTAACTGTGTCCTACATTGACGGAATTAGGTGAAACCGGTGACGTCGAGTCCTTATCAACGAGCACAAAACGATGAAGCTGGTTTGGTTAGAGATGGTTGCTATTGGGAGATTTAATTAAATTAAACGTCAATTTAATTTAATTAAAACAAATTGTTTTACGACGAATGAGAATCAAGGTGAGTATAACTCACTCAGTTTTATCACACTTATATTTTATATAAGTCGGGTTTAATATTTGTATGCTATGTTTAATAATTGTTTGGATGGATGCTGAATATTTATATATGCTATTTAAATTAAACCTTTGTTTAACTTAAATGAAATGAAATCATTTTTTTAACGATTATTACCAAATGAGGTAACTTACCTTGTTGGTCACGTTTATAATAATATAAACGTGTTAAAATTTATTATGGATGTTTGGATTGCTGTTATTGTTTGATTTTTGAATATTATATTTGTTTACTGAGATAGATGATTTTATTTGAGGTAACATATTTGGATGCAGGGAAAAACAGGTTGGATGGATCCAACTGGATTCCTCAAATATATCCATGTTACTTATTTTCATATATTATCATCATATGAACTGTTTTGATTGGAGAACTGGTTGGGTTATTGATTGTTGATTTGAAATTCAACGTTGGTTTAGTTTTAACCATTGGGCAGTATTGGTTGAGTAATTGGCAGAAGTCGTCCTAAAAATAAATCGTTTAAAATGTTGATTTACCGTTAGGTGAATCTACGATAATGAGTTATAAAAATTATTTTATAACTGGAAATAGATTTTTGGAATCTATTAAACTTGAATAAAAGTTTAATAAAAGAAAATTAATATTTATTGTTTAAGCTTATTAGTGATTATTAAATGGTTCTTATAAATCAAATTCTTATGTTAATAAGATTTATAAACAAATGAGTGAAAATTAACATAACGGTTAAGAGTTGGATTGTGTAGGAGTTTATGAATAGGTTTTATATTAAAATCGAGATTTTTAAACGAAGTTATAAAAATGATT
>JASFAX010006871.1:0-29439 GCA_030737875.1 Allium sativum
AAGTTTATTTGGGATGATAAGTGCAAAGCTGCATTTAAGGAATTAAAGGAAAAGCTGACCTCTGGTCCTGTTCTTACTGTACCCATTGGAAGTGAAGGGTTGACGATTTATACTGATGCGAGTCGTGAAGGTTTGGGAGTCGTGCTTATGCAGAATGGCAAAATCATTGCTTGCGCTAGTCACCAGCTGAAGAATCATGAGATGAATTATGCAGCTCATGATTTAGAATTGCTTGTCGTGGTATTTGCTTTGAAGTTATGCAGGCATCATATTTTGGGAACCAAGTTTGAGTTGTTTATAGATCATCAATCTCTTAAGTATATATTTTCATAGAAAGACTTGAATCAAAGGCAAGCCAGGTGGCTTGAGTCTCTAGCAGCTTATGATTTGGATATAAATTATACACTGAGTAAAGCCAATGTCGTCGCTGATGCTTTGGGTCGAAAGAAAGTAGTTTTGTATCAGATTGTAGTTTCTTCTTCTTTGTTGGAAGCAGAGAGGTTGGAGATTATAATAAGATGGATGCACAAATCGACAAAAAAGGAATTCTTCGAATCAAGAAAAGAATATGTGTTCTGAATGTAGATGGTTTAACATAGGAGGTACTTCTTGAAAACCATCAGTCCAAATTATCTATTCATCCAGGTGCTTCAAAGATGTATTAGAATATGAAGAGACTATATTGGTGGAGTCGCATGAAGCGAGATATTTCTTTATATATTTGCAGATGTGTTACGTGCCAGCAAGCGAAGGCTGATCATCAGAAGATATCTGATTTATTGCAACCTCTTGATATTCCTAATTGGAAGTGGGATCAAGTTTCTATGGATTTTATTGATGGTTTGTCGAGGACGAGAAAGGGAAAAAAGAGTATATGGGTAATTCTAGATTGATTGACTAAGACGACTCATTTATTCCAGTCAAGGAAAATCGTACAGCTTCAAATTTAGCTCAGATTTATATGCGGGAGATTGTTAGACTTCATGGCGTACCCACTAGCATTGTTTGTGACCGAGACCCCATATTCACTAGCAACTTTTTGAAGGCATTTCAGGAAGCTTTGGGAACTCGATTGAATCTTAGTACTGCGTATCATCCTCAAACTGATGGTCAAACGGAGAGGGTGAACCAGATTCTAGAAGATCTCCTTTGTGAATGTATTCTTAACTATGGAGGATCTTGGGAAGATCATCTCCATCTCATTGAATTCACCTATAATAACAGTTATCAGGTAATCGTCTGATTTGAATTTGTTGTTCTATAAGTGTCTATCTTTAAAATTCTATCTTTCGAATCTGAATTCTTGAATTTAGGCTAGTATCAAGACATCCCCTTTCGGTGCTTTGTACGGGCGACCGTGCAGTTCTCCTTCGTGTTGGATTGAGTCGGGCGATCGTTTAGCTCTTGGGCTGGATATGATTTTGCAAGCATCAGCGAAAGTCGAGGACATTAGAAACAAGATGAGAATTGCCGAAGATCGCCAAAAAAAGTATGCTGATAAGCGAAGGAGAAGTTTGGACTTTACAGTTGGTGATCAACTTTTCCTTAGGATTTCTCCACTGAAGAATGTAGTTCGTTTTGGTCGGAAAGGAAAGCTTGCTCCTAGATTTATTGGTCCTTTTCGTATATTGGAAAGTGTGCACCTGTTGGCTTATCATGTCAAGCTGCCTGAGAAACTTGTGGGGATGCACAATATATTTCACGTATCCCATCTTCGCAAATATTTGCATGATCCTTCTTTGATTGTTCAGCCTATTGGCCTGGAGAATTTGGGTACTGAACCCAATCTGACTGTCAAAAGAAGGCCACTTCGTATCATAGATAGGGACACGAAGCAATTGAGAATGAAATCAGTCAGTTTGGTCAAAGTGCAGTGGAGTGTTGATGATAGAGATTGTACCTGGGAGACGGAGGAGAGCATGCGTGCTTCGAACCCAGAATTATTCATTTCAGGCACCTTTTGATTTGAATTTATCCCACCTTTCTGTTGTTTTCCGTTCCTTTATCTTGTTTCTTTTCTGGACGAAATTTTTTGAGTGGGAAGAGTGTAACATCCCGACATTTTCAATGATTTATAAATCTAATTTTAACTCGATTTTTGTTTTGAAATTTAAAATTTAGATTTAAAGAAGGAAAATTTATATTTGGTATGCGTCCAATTAAAAGTGACAAACGGTAAAGTTTCGTCGGAAAATACAGACGCTTGCGCTCTGGTGTTAATTCTACGATAACCAGTTCAATTTTTGAGCGAATAAAAATATTTTTAAAACCTAATTTTTTTTACATAAATTTTTTTATGACTTTTTCTAATGAAAACGACGAGAATTCATTTCTAACCGTAAGCCATTTGAATATGAAGAGTTCCTATTTGCGTTTTACCTTATTAGATATTATGTTCGGGTCTGCGAACTATACTCAGGATTTTTCCAACTGTTTAAATTTAAAATTTGAACGATAAATTATGTAACGTGGAGATTGACCAGTTCCTTCATCGTTAACCCCTAAAATCTACTCCACTTGCCACGCCATCCTTATTTTCTGTCGTTCCATTTATATTCTTCGATATAGACTCTCTTCATAAGTTACAAACCATTCGTTCTCTCCATTAAGAGTTATTTTCCTTGAAAACTCATATCACACGCGAGGTAAACTTCTAATTTGTTTATTTTTTCTTTTTCTTTTTCTCGTCTTATTTGTGTAACCATGAGTAGAGATTGTCCATCGCCAATCCGAAATCATGGTTTTCCAAGACCGCAACTGATTAATGGCGACAACTTAGATCTAGCGACCCATGATGAACCCAACACCTCCTCGTCCTCTTATCCTTCTTGTTTAAAACTGTACTGTTTTTATATATGTAAAAAAAAGATTTTGTTGAGTTGCCTTGTATAGTAGCATGTGTGTCTTTAGGAAGAATAATGTTCTATTTTGTCAAAACTGGTTAGGTGCACATTGCCTTGCCCATCACTTGTGTGCGAAGTATTATATATATATATATATATCTGTGTGTGTGTATGCCGAGTTGTATGTTTACATATGTAAACTCTCTTGTTAAATTATAGTTGCTGAAACATGTTGTGAAACAATAGTTTGGCATTTATATACTTCTGCTGAAATAGTAAAATCTTTGAAATTGTGAAATGTTAATTGGCATATATGTTCATACTCTTGCTGAAACCGGAAATTATAGGAACTGCTATGTTATCAAACCAAGTTAGTTTACTTTATTTATGTAAGGAAATAAGTAAAATTTCATTGTATGTTAGAATTATAAAATTTTGCCATGAAGCATGACGTGAAGGTTAAGTGTAAATTCATATAAGAAATTTCAATGAAACTATGGGTGACGAAACACCCCACCTCCGTTAGGGTCACTCTCAAAGGGAATGCCCTAATTTTGGTGGAGGTTTTTAAGTATAAGTCACAGAGATACAAGACAGATATAAGAACACATATTTGTAAACAGCGGAAAAACAACAACTTTTATTTCATAAAAGCAAATACGTGTTACAAAACATCACCATGATTGTCTTACATCTTTTCCAAAAAAAAAAAAACATAACTCCTTCATAATCTGTCTTGATTACATTATTAAAGAAGCATAAATAAAACATAGATAAACTGCAAAAGCCCCCATAGTGATTTGTCCAAAGCCATAGTTCAAAATGAAAAGGTCCAAGCAATACATTTCTCTTCTTCAAGCTGGATGTTAAGGCTGGTCAAGCTGCTGTGTTCCCTCCCTGTGGACCTGGGGGGGGGGGGAACGGAAGAAAAGAAGACGAAAGAAAAGTAGAGTCATACATAAAGCCTGAGTAAGTCTAGTACTATTTTGTCTATGAATAAAGAACTGGGTATGATAAGTATAAACAAGAAGTGGGAAAGCACTATAAACTTGGTTAAGTTGTCTAGGGTCGAATATACTATCGTACCTCATGTAATCTCTGAACCCATACAAACTAGTTTTCCAATTGGCACCCCATAATCAGGGTGATGTGACCCATTCAATGATGATCGGCTCCTACTCGCATAGTTACATGTGTCTTACGGCCCCCGATGTTGTAGTTACCTATGCTGGTCCCACCATGGGGTGTATCATGTCCCATGGTGGCGGCCCGACACAATCCTAGAATGCACAGGTATGCTACTGGTGTCCAGTGCCTTATTTTTCTGCGCCGGAGTGTGTGCACGCCCGCACCCCGTTAGAACCTACACTGCTACACCACCGCCGTCGATTTGACCTCTTACAATCAGCCCAGTAATCGTGCCCCACCCTGCCTAGTTTCAGGGTATCCTGATACACCTTTTAGGGTTACTTCTGAAAAGGGTCCCCCGTTACTAGGTTTTCTATCTCTAGCCAACATGCTAAGTTGGTTAAGTGTTTCCTAACCTAACCCCCACCAGTCCGTTTAATTTAGCATGTTCCATTTTGATTAAGTCTTTAGTTCACTTAATCCTAACAATCCTGACTCAGCCTTAATTGTCTTATTAAGGCCCTGACCTCTCACATTAGACAGGTATTGTTGTGGCTGCTTGTTGCCGGTTGGTTCCGGGCAGTCTTACGCCACAACTCAGTCTAACCTCGGGTCTTTATTGGGCTCCATGTTTAACCTCCCACATTGGATAGGTATTGTTGTGACTACTGGACAGCCGGGCTGTTCCGGGCAGGTTTACATCACAACTCAATCCAACCTCGGGTTAAACACATCGTATGTTCTACATTTACATATTTTGTCTTTCTTCTTTATTTTCTTATATGTAAATATTTGCGGCCCATTATTAAGTTAATGGTGTAAAGGTTACACCAATCATGGGCCCAACCCATACTTGAATTTGGGCCCTTCTATTTTATATTTTCATTCATTAATAATTTTAACCCAACGTTATTTTCCCCCGTTTAACACGTCCGTTTATTATATATATTGGGCTTAACCTTTTTAAGCCCAACTTAGCCATGAGAAAAGGGGAGGCTTAAAGCGTGATTACATACACAAAAAGGGGGAGGTGAGCGCATGAACTTGCAATATGACGTTGGAAATACAAAATAGAAACTGGTGTACTTGCATAGTGGTAACATATACTTTGGTCATAAAGCATAGGTGACATGAATCAAAGCATGTAAACTTGTAGTTAAGATAAGAATCTAAATTGGGTATCATTATTGACACATAGTCATAACTACAACATAAACCTATATTTTTATTTCAGGCATAATGTCAAACATAAGCAAATCATGTTCATAAGACTACTACATGTTTACAAAGGTGCCTACTTTTGTGACTAATACAAAAGTATAGTTAAATTTGTTCACATAACCATGGCATAAATATTTCTAACATGAAATCATGATTTTTACTTTAGTCATGTAAACTTGCAAAAAGGGATTTTGAATCCAACCTAGCTATGTGCCACATATGTCATCATATGATTCTGGTAAACAATATAGACTTAATTATGCAAAATATAAATCATAGCCTAGTCATATTCATAAGTTTGCAAATAGGTTTTCTAGTACAAAAGCATGACTTAATACATAGATTATGGTGTCAAAATTCCAACATAGTTTCATATGAACTATAACAACCAAACTTGTTCCAATTACTTACAAAATGATTTATGCACAAAAATATACATCATGATGGCATAGTAGAAAAACCCCAAACTTGCATGAATTTCAATTAATCAACTACATACATGTAGCTTCAACATGGATTATATGATTTGCGAATATTCCAAACGTATACTTGCATAGAACTACCGCATGTAGTTCTTTATAATGAATAACATAATTCGAGAATATCCAAACGTATACAATATTCCAAATCGATAGTAACGCACAAATTATGAATTATTTATCACCACAACCAAGTATACAAATCAACACAGTTATTTGTTCATACCAAAGTAATACTCTACTTACAATGGTGTGGCGAATTCTCTAATTTAGAGATTTGAAGATGTGGTTTGATTTGATTGAGTTGCTTTATGCCTTAGAATTTGCCTCCTAATTCTCTCTCCAATTGGTGGCTACCCCTAGTCGTTCCTCAGCAACATGGCGGCTTTGTTCTTATTTTTGAATGAATAGATTAGGGTTAGTCTAGGGTTGTTTTTATAGAGGTTATAAACTGATTAGGACCATTGATGTTGCTTGGATTGATCGTAGCCATTCATTCGCAAGAGAGACCAATTAGAGCCTGCCACCTAGCCCTAATGACAAAGCAGACCACAGAAAATCGGCCAACATAGAATAGGCCAGCCAGGTTAGACTGGGCTTGACCTGGCTCTGGACCAGGTCGACATGCCTGTCGACAGCCCTGTCGACAGCCCTGTCGACCTGGTTAGACCAGGTCGACAGCCCAGTCGACCTGGGTGCGTTAGGCGGGTGTTTTTCCGCCCTGGCCCATTGGGCCCCATTTTGGAATTTAAACTTGATTTTCTGAGATATTTTATTCTGTTTGAATTTTAAACTTAATTCAGAAACTTCCGAAGGCCATATCTTCTTCATACGGACTCCGTTTTTCGAAAACTCGGACTCTATTTCGCGTATTTTTCCGAGACGAACGCAATGGCGTATCCCGTTTCCCTTAGTTCTTTGATTTCAAATTAATTATAATTTAATTTGTTAATTTCACAGTTATAGAATTTGAGGGGTGTTACATTCTCCCCCACTTAAAAGGATTTCGTCCCCGAAATCTTCAAGTTTAGGAGGAATGTATATCCTAACATCCAATCATCCATCTACTCATCCATCAAACACGAGCATCCATTGTCCTTAAAAGACTTCTAATGCTTCATGATCATATGCGAAGTGTGTGTGTACATGTACCTATCTAATGCAAAATCAGGCGGTCTACTGATTCAGTTGACCTCCTTAATGCGAACTATGTAAGTGCCATGAATCCATTATGTATGCAAATTTTCCTATTCTTGATTCTACATGAGTGCACAATCATTCAATACAAATGCAGCATCCACATGACAACACATTAAAGTTCAACCACATATGAATGCAAACATATATGCATATGCAATATGAAGTGACTGAGCCGATCTAAACCCTAGATTGTGTGTGTATATGTAACCACGAGCAGCCACTAGCAATCACTTGCAACCACTTGCAACCATCATCCATAACATGTTTCAATTACATGTTTCCATCCAAGGGGTTTCTTCCTAAAAGATAAGGTCGAGGAAATATTCCTAAAAAGGTAGATAAAAGCGCAACTTAAGGAAAAGGAAAGATCAAGGATGTACCCTCGAAAAGAAAAGGGTAGGCAGTGCGTATTCTAGCTTCAGTTTCCCAAGTCGCGTCTCCCTCGGCGTCGCTCCACTGAACTTTGACGATCTTGACTTCACGGTTGCGTAGCTTCTTCACTTCCGTTCCTAATATGCGGGTTGGAACTTTTCTTATGGTTGCTTCGCGTTCCACTTCGGCCTCTTCGAGGATATTTGGCTCTACCACTTCAGCAGACTCATGTAGACATTTTCGAAGATGTGAAACGTGAAAAACGTTGTGGACTCCAGCCAACTTCTCGGGTAGCTCTAATCTATAGGCCATTTTCCCAATTTTATCGATGATAGGGAATGGCCCTATGAACCTTGGTGCTAGCTTTCCTGTGGTTCCAAAACGAACAACGTTTCTTAGTGGTGATACCTTGAGAAATACTCTGTCTCCAACCTCAAATTCAAGGTCGGTCCTTCTCTTGTCGGCATAGGACTTTTGTCAAACCGAAAGGCATGACAAGCCATTCAAAGAAGCCGTCTGGGGTTCTGAACGTCGTTTTATCGATGCTATCTTCAGCCACCCTTAGCTGATGAAAACCGGTTGCTAAATCGAGTTGGGAGAAAACAGACGCTCCTACAAGCTGGTCAAATAAATCGTCAATTCTAGGGAGCGGGTGCCTATTCTTTTTCGTTAGCTTGTTGAGCTCCCTATAGTCAACACATAGACGGAGTGAACCATCTGCCTTTGTAGCGAACACCACTGGAGCGCCCCATTCTGAAATGCTCCTCCTAATGAACCCCTTTTCTAGAAGCTCTTTAATATGTTTACTGAGCTCTTTCCTTTCTCGTGGAGCCATGTGTCTAACGGGTAACGCAACGGGCTTTGCATTATCTACAAGATATATGCGGAAGTCTATTTCCCGCTTCGGAGGCAAGCCCTTTACCTCTTCGAAGACATCCGGATATTCCCGGACCACTTTAACTGATTGCAAATTTTCAACAGAGGCATCTAGCGATTCAAGATAACTAAGCATAACCGCATACGAGGGATTACAAGAAATTTCCAAAGTATTACCGAGCTGGGTTAGGAGCCTAACAACCCTTTTCTCACAATCAAGGATGGCCCCATTACTGGATAGCCAATCCATACCCAAAATCAAACCATAACCCGAAAAGCCCAAAACAAAGGCACTACATTGAAATTCTACACTTAGAATAGAAATTTTCAATCCCACACAGATCATAGACAAATGAGCTGGGCCCCCAACTGGGATTGAAACAATTAAGGGGTCCTCTACCATACTAGTTTTTAGGTGCAGAGATTCTACTAGAGCAGACGAGATAAAGGAGTGTGATGCGCCAGAATCAAATAAAGTGCGAACGGGGTGATCATAAAGATAAACTACACTTTCTACAGAAGTATTTATACCTCGCTGTTGCAGAGGTGGCGCTTCCAACACATGAACCTGTGCCCCTGGAGTGGATCCAGCCCTCTGCCCCTGTCCTCGTTTCTTTGGGAAGTCCTTAGCCCTGTGGCCTGTCTCACCGCAAGAAAAGCACCCACCATTCTCCTTGGCCTTCTTTTTCCGGCAGTCCTTTACTAAGTGCCCCACTTTGCCACAGAAGTTACACTTCATTTTCTCTTTGTTGCCTTTCCCGCCTTTCTTAAAGTCCGTCTTCTTAGGCTGCAAACCCTCTTTCTTCCCTTGAGAGCTTTCTGCCTTTGTCTCCTTCTTGCCCTTATCCTCTTCATTCAGCAATGCCATTTGCACCAATCTTTCATACGTGGCTCCCATGGGTATATGGGTCATGGCCAAACTGTGTAATGGCTCATTCAACCCTTTGACGAAACGGAGAGCCTTCTTGTGCGGGGTGTTGACTAGGTCAAGCCCAAACCTAGCCAGCTCATCGAACTGATTCACATACTCTCGGACTGTCTTGTCCCCTTGCTTAAGAAATAAGAATTTTTCCAACTGCAAACTTCTTTCCGCATCTGAGAGAAATTTAGTCTCAAACCTTGCCCTAAAGTCCTCCCATGTCTCCACTGGTCTTTCAGCATTAGTGACTTCCCACCAGTAGGAAGCCTCGCCCTTCAGTAGCCATACTGCCAATTGTACTTTCTGTCTATCTTCTACCTCAAAGATGATGAATAGGTCCTCCGTTTCTTTCAGCCAATTCCTAGCTGCCACGAAGGACTCAGTTCCATGGAAGTCCTTTCCTCCCATAGCTTTAAAATCTTTACATATCTTAGCAAAAGTGTTTCCCCGAGGAGGAGGTGGAGGAAAAGGTGCCGCTGCAGCTGGATGATTTCCTACAGCTGGGGGAGGAGGAACGGTAGGACCTGGCTGAGTGGCCCTTGCTTCTAAGAACCGTCTAAACCAACCAGGTATTGGTACTCCTTCTGGCAAGTTAAGATCTTCGGACATGCTGAAACAAAAAGGATAGATTCAAAACAAAGGATAAGAGATAGTACCTATGGCTTTGGGGAGTGGACTTTGCCTTTTTAAAATAAAATAATATTTTTCTTTTAAAGATGCTTCTTTAAATTTCCATTTTGAAAACAATTTTTCAAAACTTTTTATCTTATCTGGTAAACCTATGCTCTGATACCAAGTGAAACACCCCACCTCCGTTAGGGTCACTCTCAAAGGGAATGCCCTAATTTTGGTGGAGGTTTTTAAGTATAAGTCACAGAGATACAAGACAGATATAAGAACACATATTTGTAAACAGCGGAAAAACAACAACTTTTATTTCATAAAAGCAAATACGTGTTACAAAACATCACCATGATTGTCTTACATCTTTTCCAAAAAAAAATAACATAACTCCTTCATAATCTGTCTTGATTACATTATTAAAGAAGCATAAATAAAACATAGATAAACTGCAAAAGCCCCCATAGTGATTTGTCCAAAGCCATAGTTCAAAATGAAAAGGTCCAAGCAATACATTTCTCTTCTTCAAGCTGGATGTTAAGGCTGGTCAAGCTGCTGTGTTCCCTCCCTGTGGACCTGGGGGGGGGGGGAACGGAAGAAAAGAAGACGAAAGAAAAGTAGAGTCATACATAAAGCCTGAGTAAGTCTAGTACTATTTTGTCTATGAATAAAGAACTGGGTATGATAAGTATAAACAAGAAGTGGGAAAGCACTATAAACTTGGTTAAGTTGTCTAGGGTCGAATATACTATCGTACCTCATGTAATCTCTGAACCCATACAAACTAGTTTTCCAATTGGCACCCCATAATCAGGGTGATGTGACCCATTCAATGATGATCGGCTCCTACTCGCATAGTTACATGTGTCTTACGGCCCCCGATGTTGTAGTTACCTATGCTGGTCCCACCATGGGGTGTATCATGTCCCATGGTGGCGGCCCGACACAATCCTAGAATGCACAGGTATGCTACTGGTGTCCAGTGCCTTATTTTTCTGCGCCAGAGTGTGTGCACGCCCGCACCCCGTTAGAACCTACACTGCTACACCACCGCCGTCGATTTGACCTCTTACAATCAGCCCAGTAATCGTGCCCCACCCTGCCTAGTTTCAGGGTATCCTGATACACCTTTTAGGGTTACTGCTGAAAAGGGTCCCCCGTTACTAGGTTTTCTATCTCTAGCCAACATGCTAAGTTGGTTAAGTGTTTCCTAACCTAACCCCCACCAGTCCGTTTAATTTAGCATGTTCCATTTTGATTAAGTCTTTAGTTCACTTAATCCTAACAATCCTGACTCAGCCTTAATTGTCTTATTAAGGCCCTGACCTCTCACATTAGACAGGTATTGTTGTGGCTGCCTGTTGCCGGTTGGTTCCGGGCAGTCTTACGCCACAACTCAGTCTAACCTCGGGTCTTTATTGGGCTCCATGTTTAACCTCCCACATTGGATAGGTATTGTTGTGACTACTGGACAGCCGGGCGGTTCCGGGCAGGTTTACATCACAACTCAATCCAACCTCGGGTTAAACACATCGTATGTTCTACATTTACATATTTTGTCTTTCTTCTTTATTTTCTTATATGTAAATATTTGCGGCCCATTATTAAGTTAATGGTGTAAAGGTTACACCAATCATGGGCCCAACCCATACTTGAATTTGGGCCCTTCTATTTTATATTTTCATTCATTAATAATTTTAACCCAACGTTATTTTCCCCCGTTTAACACGTCTGTTTATTATATATATATTGGGCTTAACCTTTTTAAGCCCAACTTAGCCATGAGAAAAGGGGAGGCTTAAAGCGTGATTACATACACAAAAAGGGGGAGGTGAGCGCATGAACTTGCAATATGACGTTGGAAATACAAAATAGAAACTGGTGTACTTGCATAGTGGTAACATATACTTTGGTCATAAAGCATAGGTGACATGAATCAAAGCATGTAAACTTGTAGTTAAGATAAGAATCTAAATTGGGTATCATTATTGACACATAGTCATAACTACAACATAAACCTATATTTTTATTTCAGGCATAATGTCAAACATAAGCAAATCATGTTCATAAGACTACTACATGTTTACAAAGGTGCCTACTTTTGTGACTAATACAAAAGTATAGTTAAATTTGTTCACATAACCATGGCATAAATATTTCTAACATGAAATCATGATTTTTACTTTAGTCATGTAAACTTGCAAAAAGGGATTTTGAATCCAACCTAGCTATGTGCCACATATGTCATCATATGATTCTGGTAAACAATATAGACTTAATTATGCAAAATATAAATCATAGCCTAGTCATATTCATAAGTTTGCAAATAGGTTTTCTAGTACAAAAGCATGACTTAATACATAGATTATGGTGTCAAAATTCCAACATAGTTTCATATGAACTATAACAACCAAACTTGTTCCAATTACTTACAAAATGATTTATGCACAAAAATATACATCATGATGGCATAGTAGCAAAACCCCAAACTTGCATGAATTTCAATTAATCAACTACATACATGTAGCTTCAACATGGATTATATGATTTGCGAATATTCCAAACGTATACTTGCATAGAACTACCGCATGTAGTTCTTTATAATGAATAACATAATTCGAGAATATCCAAACGTATACAATATTCCAAATCGATAGTAACGCACAAATTATGAATTATTTATCACCACAACCAAGTATACAAATCAACACAGTTATTTGTTCATACCAAAGTAATACTCTACTTACAATGGTGTGGCGAATTCTCTAATTTAGAGATTTGAAGATGTGGTTTGATTTGATTGAGTTGCTTTATGCCTTAGAATTTGCCTCCTAATTCTCTCTCCAATTGGTGGCTACCCCTAGTCGTTCCTCAGCAACATGGCGGCTTTGTTCTTATTTTTGAATGAATAGATTAGGGTTAGTCTAGGGTTGTTTTTATAGAGGTTATAAACTGATTAGGACCATTGATGTTGCTTGGATTGATCGTAGCCATTCATTCGCAAGAGAGACCAATTAGAGCCTGCCACCTAGCCCTAATGACAAAGCAGACCACAGAAAATCGACCAACATAGAATAGGCCAGCCAGGTTAGACTGGGCTCGACCTGGCTCTGGACCAGGTCGACATGCCTGTCGACAGCTCTGTCGACAGCCCTGTCGACCTGGTTAGACCAGGTCGACAGCCCAGTCGACCTGGGTGCGTTAGGCGGGTGTTTTTCCGCCCTGGCCCATTGGGCCCCATTTTGGAATTTAAACTTGATTTTCTGAGATATTTTATTCTGTTTGAATTTTAAACTTAATTCAGAAACTTCCGAAGGCCATATCTTCTTCATACGGACTCCGTTTTTCGAAAACTCGGACTCTATTTCGCGTATTTTTCCGAGACGAACGCAATGGCGTATCCCGTTTCCCTTAGTTCTTTGATTTCAAATTAATTATACTTTAATTTGTTAATTTCACAGTTATAGAATTTTCGGGGTGTTACAGGTGAGACGACCCCAAACCCCGTACTGACGGCGGCAAGGGTAATCCTTGGAATATAACACAGAAACAGATAATAGTTGAACATAAATAAATAAATACACCAGATAATGCACAATAGAATATACTGGATAAACGTAATCATCAGAGTTACACAGAATACAGGATCATACTTAGTACAAATACAGTTCAGCTATACATATATATCTAGAGCGGAAAAACAAACATAATGTACAATATGAGCTGAACAGCATAAAAAGAGATAAATGATAGAATCCATCTTTAGTTCTAGCTATCCGGATAAAGCCAGCTAAAACCTGAATACAAGGCTGCCCGTGTAGAAAAAGGGGCACCCGAGTTTGAAAGTGAAACAAACTACGAGTCAGTCATGGGACTGGTATGAGAAATCTACTCAACACATTTAAAATATGGCCAATCACAGGACCACGCCACTTTCGTGGAACGGGTTTTCTCTATTGGATTGCCAGTGCTTTAAAACAAATATTTCTTTTAAACATCGCAATGCTTTTTATAAAAATGAAGCCATTATAAGACTCAGTTCCCATCACACAATGCAATGCAAACCGGAGGATAGAGTTTTTACCTTATAACGGCCAAAATATGCTTGATACGAATAAAACAAAAGCATTTGATATTATTACTAGTGTTTATATGTTTCAAAACCAATTTCAAATCATAACTATCAATCATAGACGACATTAATGCCCCATACCACTATGTCGCCATATAGGTATACAATCAAAACCGCATAGTCACGTATTTGGAAATTGGATTTCCGTCATGAACCAAGGCAAAAGATAGTCCTTACCGAATTCGAGAAGCTCTAGCCCGCCCTTCAGGCACAGCCGCAACCGTACCTTGGATCGTCAGGGCCGGTCCACACGAAGTGGATTATAATGCCTGAACAATGTGTTTCTCCGCCCTTTGGGGCGTAAGTGAGCCAACGAATGACTACATCGGTCCCGGATCGACCGATATTTCCGAGGCGCCTCGCAACAGTAACAACCACATAAGTCAAACTCGTTAGGGCGTGTAAAACCACTGACGCCACTTCTAGCTAGAAAGAAAACGCACGTCCCTCCTGAGGTCCTCTCCCGTTTCTGGTTCATACCGGGGTGTGAGGCTCGCGAATTTACGTTATACAAAAAGCTACGCCACACAGGCAGTGCCTTGATCATCACCACAAGACTTTGCTTTTCAATAGAAGCCCTGATCACTACATCTTAGCATGCCACACAGGAAATTCACACCGTGCAACTGATAGCTATCAATCACACAAAATAAATTCCAATGTCAGACACACTGTCCATTTACAAGTCCGTTCTGGGTCTGAACGAAACCGGAGGCACTATATACCTCGCAAACCCATCGATCTCCACGTACGTCTGGATGATCACCACTCATTATCCATATTTCGGGATGCCTCCCAATCAAGACATCAGTTACCATCCAAACGAGGTGAAGATCTCTGGTCTTCGACCACCGTCTACATTTTCGATTTCTTATCGTTGAATCAGTTATTCAGAATGGGATAAACCCGGTCTTTTTGAGCAACTCGCGTATATAATAAACAAGTGCTACACAAACACTACTACGCATCATTTCAATTCATTAGTCACTAACCGTCAATCAATAAGAGAACGATTTCCCAAATATTAACCCCGAAGGCCGAAACCAACATCAGATCAATACCCAAGAAACCATTCGACTTAGCCAACCTTCGGTTAGTTTCTAAATTTCACATCCATATCGTTTATAATATTTTATAATGATTTATTTTTATTTTTATTTATTTTAAAATAGCCAATTTGTTCAAAACGACGCTTCGGGCCATAACGCGGTCGTGGCGCTGTTTTTCTTCAGATTTGATTTACACATACCTGAAAATCTAACCGTTGGATCTTCAGAAAATTTACATCATTAGAAAGATCATTTCAAAATGAATCCAATGGTTCCAGTTTCGGGAAAATCCGACGGTCAGATCTCCCGGTATAATCATTTGAAGTTTCGATTTCAAAATACGAACTGCAGCGTCGTTATTCGATTAAATATAATTATATTTATATATATAAATATAATCGATTCTGGCGCTGTTTTTCTTCAAATTTGAATTAAACATTCCAGACAATCCAACCGTTGGATTTTTACAAAGTTGGTGCCGTTGGAAAGATATTTCCAAAGCGAACCCAACGGTTGCGATTTCAGGGAAATCTGATGGTCGGATCTCCTGCATTAATCGTTTGAAATCACGGTTTCAAAATACGAACTGCAGCTTCGTTATGCGATATATTTCGATTCTATTTACATATATATATATATATATATATATATATATATATATATATATATCGATTCTTCGATTTCAAAACTAAATGATTTTCATACTTTTGATAAAAACGATATTTTTATCTAACTGTCTTCTATTTCAACACTTCACTATTTTTAACAATTCATGTATATAATAAAAATGTGATTTTTATTGTAAAACGATTTATTTCAAAACACGACTATTTTATATAGTTCATATAGATGATAAAAATATGATTTTTATTATAAAACAATTTCTTTCAACACACGACTATTTTATATAGTTCATATAGATGATAAAAATATGATTTTTATTATAAAACAATTTATTTTAAAATGTGAATACCATTCAACACATGAATTTCAATTCAACGAATGAATTTCAATTCAACACATGACGGTTTTCTATAGTTTGTATATATAGATAAAAAGGTAATTTTTATATTTAAAACACGAATACCATTCAACACATGAATTTCTATTCAACGAATGAACTTCAATTCAACACATGAAGGTTTTCTACAGTTTGTACATATAGATAAAAAGGTGATTTTTATATTTAAAACACGAATACCATTCAACACATGAATTTCTATTCAACAAATGAATTTCAATTCAACACATGAAGGTTTTCTATAGTTTGTATATATAGATAAAAAGGTGATTTTTATATTTAAAACACGAATACCATTCAACACATGAATTTCTATTCAACGAATGAATTTCAATTCAACACATGAAGGTTTTCTATAGTTTGTATATATAGATAAAAAGGTGATTTTTATATTTAAAACACGAATACCATTCAACACATGAATTTCTATTCAACGAATGAATTTCAATTCAACACATGAAGGTTTTCTATTCAACAGACGAATATAGTTTCAACACAGGAAAATAATTCTAACACATGAATATTTTTCAAAATTTCGGCAGCATAACGGCAGGGTAGTTAAAACCGGGACCGTCCCTAGTACGGCTCCTCGCTCTACCTTAAAGCCTCGCAGCTCTTAACAATGGGGAATCATGCATCTAGTTCGCACGCGGGCGGCATGTATATTTTTTTCATTTCCACAAACTAATCCTATGTGGTTTCAACCAAATATTTCTCAACCACAAACGGGTATTTTTCAACCACAATCAATCAATTTCAACCACAAAGAATTTCAATCAACCATTCGCTATCAATCAATTTTCACACCAATCACAACCAAAAAATATCGTCCATGGTTTGTGGACGAGGGGCGTATATATATATATATATATATATATATATATATATATATATATAGCATTTCACTTCTATTTCAACACATATATAATTTTTACAACGCATATACAACTTATACATCGAACGTACAACTTATACAACACTTATACAAGAGGTGTACAACGCTTATATAACTCATACATAGATTATATAATTTATACATCGTCGTTTTCCATATCGTTTATAAATTAGAAATCTCACATTGGGTTCCACTCCACCAAAAATAGCAGAAGGCTCAGAAAAATATGCGGTCTCTTCTAAAAGGTAGAAGACGTCCACACGAGTCCACTGTCTCTTGTTTCACTGAATTTCGTCAAGGAAAGAAAAAGATATGATTTTTACAAGTTTGCAACGGTTTAAAAGTATTAAAACAGTTGAAAATAAACAAAGCCGTATACCTCGTTTGAATCTTCAAAACTAGGTTTCAAATTATCTTCAAATCCGTTGATCGTTGCTTCGATCAGCCAGCGCCACCTTGACGGGCTAGGAGAGGCGCACGTGCGCCAGGGAGGGGGTCGAACTCGGCGGTCTCTGGGCAGCGGAATCGGGCTCGAAACGGCGAGACTTCAGGAGGTTGATTCGAACAATTCACTCAATGAAAAATTCAGCAATTGTTATGGATTTGGAGATCTCGCAGAGTGCTACAAAATCCTCAACAGGAGGAAGGTGTAATTTCGCTTGTAGGAGGAGGAAAGGAGGAGAGAAGGGTTGAAAAGCTTTCCGCCGTCGTTCTGGGTGCTATCGGGGAGAGAGAAAATCCAATGACCAATGAATTTGTTTTATTTATTTATAAATTTTAAAATCTCTTAAATACCCTCTTCCTCACACGAACACTAATTCAAAGTCAACGACTGTCGCCCCTGGTGTTTTACCCCCATTCCGAACACAATGGGATATGTTTCGTAGGCCCATTCGACTGTTTCAGTCAGTTTTCCTTCAAACTAAAATATAAAACATTCAATATTTGATTTGAACGTACATTTCAATTTGCCAGGGCCACAAACTGATTCGAAAAATTCCAGAAAAATAAATCTAGCTATGTTTTGACGATACGGTCGCAACAAAACTAGTTTTGTCGAATTCTAAGACCGTTTGTAAAATGGCCCTTTTCTGGTCGATCCAATTTAACTGTAATTGACCAAAACACGTTTTCCTTTGCCACGCTCACATACTAGCTTCAAAAATTATGAAATTTGAAACCTAGCGATAACTTCACATCCTGGATCCAACAAAAGTGGTTTCGTCGAATTCCGAGGTCGTTTGCAAAATGGCCAATCTCACGGGCTACATAAATTCATAGCGACCTTTCTGAAAATTCATTTGGCCATAACTTTTGCTTTCCGCTATGATACTACGATTTTTCAGATTAGTTAGAAAGGTATTCACTAACAGATTTAAATATTTTTGGTTTCACTCAAATCCGTTTTGTTTTGCACCCAGTATAGTCAGTCAAAGTTTGAATTCAAATTTTGAAACTGCCGCGCCATTTCAGGCCTTTTTTATAATTAGAATTAATTATATTCATTTTCAAACGTCGATTCAAACTCAATTTTCATTGCTATTATTTAAAATATTTATTTTAAATATTTATAATCCACTATTTTATCTAATTTAAAATTTTTAAATTGGTTCAGATTTTCCGGGTCGTTACAATGGGTCTGTTAAAAGTTGCATGCCTCATTTTGCCCCTCCTTCCCATGAATATAAGGTTCCGCACCTTTTTGTTGTAGCATGATCCATTTCCTGTTCTGATAATAATATATTGTACAGTAAGATGTAATTGGCCTTGTGCTATGTATGTATACACCGTGTGTAGGACGTTCAATGAGAATGAAAACAAGTTTTGTGCCAGACAATATGCGTTTAGTTGCTGGGTTAAACACTGCTAGGTGTCCTCTGACATACGTAAAAAAAGGAAAGAAAGAAACAAGATTTCTATTTTATTGAAATAAAGCTTCTCTGCATTTTTACGTATGTTGACCATAGCTTATTTGTTTGAAGTTTCGGTGGCATCCACTTCCGCGTCTATCAGATGTCGTCTCTATTTCTGCACACTGAAGAAGAGTTCAACTCACACCTGACTAATATTTTCTTAGAAGTGAAATAACTGTATTTGAAATGTTATTGAAATGTTTGCACTCTATATGCAAATATGACACACTGACACACACATGAATTGAAATGATATTAACTTGATGATTGATATTGTTTTATGCTTATTTAATTGCTAAAATTCACACTGCAAGTTTCCTATAGCTTAGACAATCATTGTGGGTTGAAATGACAGATACCCGAATCACTATATAGATTTAAGAACAAAACTGAACCGATTTGGGATGCGGGTTGAAATGATACAGACTCGGGATTTGAAACTTGATGGACTGAACTGATATACATCTGTACTACTTGACCTAGGTAGAAAATTATTATATGGACACCACTGATCTATTTTTGAAGTTTTTCTAAAAATTATAAAATATTTTAACGTATAAATTATTTTGGATTTAAGATTTCATTATGCTTTGGTTAATAAAAGTTAAAATATGTATATGTATTTTTAGAAGTTATCAAACCTGTTTTATTCAAATCTATTGTTTTCTTTTAAAGTAAATTATTTTTCAAGGTACTTTTAAATAAAATAAAGCAATAGGATTTTAGGTAATTTAACAAATATTTTATTTTAACTTAGTATACATATGTTACTAAAATTATTTTAAATCTAAGATTTCCTATAAACGATTTTATAAAGTGATTTATATATAATGACCATGGTGTGAAAAATGTAAACGATTGGTTGTTAAAGAGACCGAAATTGGTTATTGTCATACTCTCTGCCAGAACCGAAACCACTTTAACAACTGTGTAAGCGGTGAAGTTCCATAATGAAGTAGAATGATTTGAAGGCGATTACTGGATTGAAGAAAGAGAAAGATGATGAATTGCCTTGACTTTTGGGTCATAATTAAAATGACTAAAACAAGTGTTATATTATGATTAAGTGAGGTCGCAACTCCTACCAGACACATTTCTTCGAACCCATATCTATTACTTTGTGATTTGATTGGTGTGCACCTTTGATTTTGTAGTGTGTTCCGAGGTGGGCGTACGTCGCGACTATGCGTTACCACCAGTCCGGGCGTGCATCGGTAGAATCCTACTGCTAAACTATCTTTTGGAAAAGATTGCCTCAACACGATTTTCTATCATTTAGAGCTATTCAGGACTCAAGCATAATTTTATGTTCAATGACAATCGCTTGGATGAAGTGACAAAGTATAAGAAAGCTCGGATTCCCGCTGTCGGAATCCCGCTCTCGGAATTCGGCTCTTGGATTCCCGCACTCGGAATCCTACTCTCGGATTCCCGCTCTCACTCCATGATCACGATCCGGCTCGTGGTGCACCCCCAGGCTCACGAACTGGTTTCCCGCTCTTGGATTCCCGCTCTCGCTCCTTGACCATGACCTAACTCGTGGTGCATCGCTAGGCTCATGAACTGCCTGCAGTTGCACACGATTTTGACCTATTATCATAGCTATTTTCACTCCTATCAATCCAAATCTGATTACACATGGCATAGGACGACTTGGAGAGGATTTGTTCACGTTTTCCACCACATTTCGGGATTTATGGGATGCATGCCATGTGTATCACAAACCGTTATCAGGAAATGCTTATAAATACACCATCTGAGGGCATTTTGAAGGATCTTTGGGCCATTCTTCATCTAAGATTCCCCCATTGTTCCTAGCAAAGTATTGCTGATCATAAGAGCCATACTCTTCATTAAAACTTTAGCATTTAGTGAGGATTTCATATGACAATTAAGCATTGTATTACAAGTTCTCACGAGTGGTGGGAATCATTCTTGTAATTTGTTGATCCCAATTTCACGGTTTGTCATCGTTTCATGTGCTCCAACGGTGCGGTGCCTCCTTTAAATCCATTCTTACGGATGGTTCAGGAGTTGGGCATCACTTCCATCCGATTGCATCCTAATGGTCATTTTGATTTACCCGCATATTCTCTTCATGCAGAGCTTTGAATTCCTGACGTCCTTTAATGAAGTAAACAACTTTTTATTGCCCAAGAAGAAATGAGATTATCCCAAATTCGTCTTTGTAGATGCTCAAAATAACCGTAATCTTATATAAGCCTTTCCAATAAGCCTTCGGCATTTAAGGACCAAATTTTCTTCTTTTAATGCCTTGGAGGTTTTAATAAATTACGAATAATCAGAGGTAAGTGTCAGAACTTTGCTTTGGATTGAATGATGCATTCAGATTCTTGTTCGGTTTTATGCTTGCCGCAATTTTGTTTTCTCCGAATAAAGATAATGTGCATGAAGCAACACTCGGCGCCCTAGGAGCATTTATGGCATAGGAGGGAGAAAACATGTTTCTTCTAATAGATGAGAAAATCCATAAATAGGGGTTATTGCATCCCGATAGACCGATTGCCCCCTATAAAGACTCGATTTCTTTCTGCTCAAGAGTTTAGACTCGCTGCACTTTCATGTCCCGTAGCTCAAAGTAAAGCGTCCCGAAAAGAGGAGAGGTCGTCAACGGAATTGCGTAGAGATATAGCCGTAAGGGATCAAACCCATGTGAAGCTGAGTGAGCGGGCTAAGATGACTCTGATCTCCAAAGAGGAACACGAATAGACAGTTCATAGAGAAGGCAAGGCTATGATTTCTCTAAGAACAAAAAATGGAAAATCATGAGGAAGTGAAGTATTCCCCCAATGGAGAGGGAAATGAGTTCAAAATAAGACTATGTCGAGTCTTTTAATGACACACCAGGAGTAAGTCCATTACATCATAAGTTAAGACATTCGGAGAGACATAATTGTTGATGCCCTTGGTGTCGTCAACTTAAGTCCTATGACTAGCAAGGTTTTAAATCTCAGGTTTTGGTCACATTTCATTCGAAAAAATTTCAGGATACAATCTCGTATCGAGTGAGGTCTCGGACAAGATAAATGTATATCGGTGTTCATCTCGAAATTATATCATGGACTTTAAAATACATCTCGGACGTCCACAGCAGTCAATTTATACCAAAAACTACTGTAAATTATTCACTTGGCAATAAATCCATACTGAAAAAATAATTCAGTCCAATTACCATAGAAAATAAAGCAGTAAAAAAATTTACATAGAAAAAGCGAATACCAAATAAAAAAAGGTTAAATTAATTACCGAAATTCAATTTTTCTATGAAACAAGACGTTCATAACAATCAATTTATGCAAAAGCTGATGTAAGTAGGAGAAACAAACATGGATTTTTTTCGTTTTCAACTTATACCAAAAATTGATGTCAGTACAAGAAACGAACATCAATATATACCAAAAATGTTTCGTTTTCAACTGAATTTAAGTTTGCAAAGAAACGAACATGGAAGAATCAAAAATAACAAGTAGAAGAATAAAAAACAGCAAAGATGAAAGAGAAATAGAAGCACATAAAATCTGAGAATTGGGGATTTAGGTTTAGGTCTGGAGATTACAGATGCTCAGATGTGTCAGTTAACTTCCTGGCAGTTGCAAGAAGGTGCTCAACATTGGTGGAATTCGATTACTGCTCAGACAGATGAAACCGGTATTTCTTGGGCTCAGTTTAGGTATAAATCATTAGCTGATCTTTGTAGTTTAGTCATCTTTCCTTTAGAATTTAGCTCCAATCCTAAGTTCTTTATAGAGAGGCTTTTATCGAAAAGAGGATTCCCCAGACAGGCAAATCTAAGCTTTACCGCGAGTTCATGGATATTCGCCAAGGTGATATGACTTTTGCTGAGTACGAGAGGAAATTTAATGAAATCTCAAGGTTTGGACTGAGCGTGATAAACACTCCTTTCAAGAAGAATGAGATGTTAATCCTTGGAGCATGTCCAGAGTTCTATGAAAGTCTGATGATTCATATTGAAAGACCTTTTAACAGCCTGATGGATTATGCTACCTGATTCGAGAACTCCCCCAATCTCAAAGGAAAGCAAACTGCTTAAACATCTGTAGCTCAAGGATCCTCGGATGGATCAAAGAAAAGAAAATCTAACTTCCACCAATAGCAGAAAAATTGGCAAAAGACTCAGTGAATTGGATTTTCAGCCCAAAAGAAACTAGCAGATTTATCCCATATCACTTGTTTTAGGTGTCATCAAAAGGGACATTATGCCAGCCATTGCACAACTATGGATAGTTTAGCTGTACCTCCTCCGGCACAGTTGGGCTGGAACAATAACCTCTGTTATCTCTATCTTCAGTCTAGCCATCATAAAAAGGATTGTACCTCGTAGTAAAAGGGAATGACTTCTGGAGTATTTACTTTGGCTTCTTCTACCCCTCCTGTCGGTGATGATACTCAGGGTACGCTTCGTAGTACTTTTACTCTATTTTCTCATCCGGTACGAGTTCTGTTTGATACTGGTGCATCGGATAACTTTATATCAGTTGACATATGTGATAAATTTGAACATCTCTTGAAACCTAAATATTCATCAAAGACATTATGTGTGTCTAACCCTATAAGTGGTCCTGCTAATCTTAGCATGGTTTGAAGGGGGTACAACTTCTTTGTAATCTCCACTGTTTCATGGGTGACTTCTTCATGCTCGGTTTTGATGCTTTTGATATTTTGCTTGGGGGAGATTTGCTCAAGAGATATGATGCTACTATCTCTTGTTAAGCTCGGACAGTTTCTTTGGTTGATGATCAAATGAATTCTTTAGTGATTAAATGCAGGATGCCTATTGATTATGCCATAGTTTTATCTTTTCGCTCGACTATTCACATGGCAAGCTTAATTCTACTCCTATTGTTCAACACTTTCCGGATGTTGTTGGTGAAGTTTCTTCACTTCCTCCCAAGCGGGAAATCGAATTCTGCATCGATCTAATTCCCGGAGCCAGACCTCTCATTCTTCCTCCTCGTAGAATGACACTTAAGGAGAGAGCTGAATTAAAGAAGCAAATTGAGGATATCCCCTCTAAGGGTTTGATCAGACCAAGTTTTTCTAAATGGGGTGTTGCGGTAGTGTTTGTAACTAAGTCAGATGGTTCTCTGCGGATGTGTGTAGATTGCAGAGAATTTAATAAGATAACTTTGAAGAATAGATATCCTATGCCTCAGATCAATGATATGTTCGATCAGCTCCATGGTGCTAAAGTGTTTTCCCAACTCGATCTTGCTACGGGTTTTCATCGGCTTAGAGTAGCTGAAGATAGTATTCCCAAGACGGCCTTCTGAACAGAAAATGGTTTCTATGAGTGGTTGATTATGACTTTTGGCTTAATGAATGCACCTTCCTACTTTGTTTATCTTATGAATCGTGTATTCCGTGATGTTCTCAATAAGTTTGTTCTGGTCTTTGTTGATTATATTTTGGTCGTTTCTAAGTCGAAGAAGGAGCATGAAACGCATTTGAATCACCAACTAAAAGCCAAGTTTCCTAAGTGTTATTTTTGGGAAGATGAATTCCGATATCTTGGTCATATTATTTCAGAGAACGGAGTTTCTGTTGAACTAGTTAAGACTGCTGCAATGAACGATTGGGTGGAACCTATGACCCTAAGTAATATTCGTAGCTTTCTCGGTCTTGCTGGCTATTATCGAAGGTTTATAGAGAATTTTGCTTAGATTTCCACATGTAACACCCCACCTCCGTTAAGGTCACTCACAAAGGGAATGCCTTAACTTTGGTGGAGCATTTTAGTAAACAGAACAGAAAATTTCAAGACAGATAAACAATACTAGAGAAATTATAATTTTGTTACAGCGGAAAACAGAGGTCAGTTTGGTTACATCTTTACCAAAAATTCAAGTACATAAATATCAGTCTTGTTCAGAAAATCATCAGAGTACAAAACTATAAAATCATAATCCCCACAGAAGCTGCCATAAGGAGTCAAGCCATACTTTAAGCACTCTAAGTACTTCAAGCAGAAGAAATCCGGATCAAGCTAAAGTATTCCCTCCTTGGAAAACGTGGGGAGGGGGGGGACGGAAGAAAAAGGGGCGAAAACAAGCAAGGTCAGACATAAAGTCTGGCATTTCTAGTGACTTTCAGCATATGAACAGATAATAATAATTATGACATGAAAATAAGCTGGATAAGAGATAACAGTAACAGGAGCAGCAGATGTACTTAGGTTAAATAGAAGAAACAGAATAATATTACTTTTCATTTCTCTGCACTAATACTAGGATAACAGGATTAGGTGTCACCCCAATGTCTAAACTGAAACGGAAACGAGAACAGAATAATTTCCACAGAAGAGAATGCTAGTAATGGGCCTTTACCACCCCAACAGAAACTAACAGAAACAGAATGCTAATAATGGGCCTTTACCACCCGAACAGAAACAGATAGAAATAGAATGCGAATAATGGGCCTTTACTACCTGAACAGAAACAGACAGAAACAGAATGCTAATAATGGGCTTTTACCACCCGAACAGAAGGTACAAAAACATATTAATCCCTACGGAAACGGAATGTAAATTTAGGTGTACACTAGTAAATGGGCCTTTACCACCCGAACAGACGATACCACGCAAAAACAGACAGGTGTTGCCACCCAACTGAAACAGACAAAAACAGAATGCTAATAATGGGCTTTTACCACCCGAACAGAAGTTAAAGAAACAGATTAATCCCTACGGAAACGGAATGTAGAATTAGGAGTACACTTGTAAATGGGCCTTTACCACCCGAACAGACGGTACCATGCAGAAACAGACAGGTGTTGCCACCTGACAGAAACAAACGGTACCAACAGAAACAGACAGAACTAAGTGTACCCTAAAACCTTACCCCAAGCGATCGACTCCCAAACACATAAATACCCTTTGTCGGCCCCACAGTAGGGTGTATCACTCCCTAAAGTGACAACCAATTGGCACAGACCTATTTACAGATGTCACGGCGTCTTACATCCTCAGAGGTAGACCGGGATCCATGCACGCACATGACCCGGTTGGAATGCACCATCAACACCTGTGACGAGAAGGAATTTCGCACGGTCAGAACCAGTCGCTAAACCAACCCAGACCGTTCGAAACGCCCTATCGTTTGAGAACACGACAAAATAGAACGCATACAGAAGAACATTTCATTGTATATTACAACAAGGCACCAGATTACAAGAATATACAGAGTATAAATGAATATTACACAGAAATATCAGAGATTTAAATTACATTTAAATATATAGCAGCGGAAAATAATACAATACACAACTAGAAGAGATATACGGATACAAAGCTTTCCGGATATCGTTCCAGCTGTAAACCAGGATCCCGTGAATATTTGGCTAACACCCTACATTTAAATCTAAGAATTTTCAAAATTTCAAAAATTTGGCTAACACCCTAAATTTTCGAAAAATTTCGCCATAACCTCCCCTGCACCGGGAGCATCGGGGAATTTCAAATAGCTTCCCCGGTCCTTCAGATCTCAAAAAGAAAAAGAAAAAGCCAAGCGGCTAGCCAATAGGCTCACAAAATCATCATCACCCAAACAAAACAGGAAATTATGTAGTAAACATGTACCTATTTGTCGGGCAAACAAATTTTATTCTCTGGCTCTAGCCTCCTTGCTATGACCTGTTCAATGATATACATGTATATGCAAGCAAATGCGACTAATTTTCAGTATAATTCAATACGTGATTCAGTTAGGCTAATTGGCTAAAAATTAGCAAACAAATAACCAAACAACACAAACATCAATCAATTAGTGAATTAGAGTTTCAAATTCATAATTTTTGATACATATAAAGAAAATCATGTTTCGATGCCAAATCACAACAATAGGCCCTATCTAATTTTGGTTCTCACACCAGTCAATAGGAAGTATATAGATATTACACGTTCGTCACTCGGATATAAATTCTAATGATGGAGCTCCATCATCAAAATCATCTCCGGGCGATTAGAGTGTAATTCTATATCTATCCAATATATCAAAACTTCGAATACACGCTAGTTAGGCGCATACGCAAAAATCTTTATATTTTGGATTGTCCTAATCAATATAAAATAAATAATCAAATACGAATAATTGATTTAAATTTTCAAAACAAAATTTGTTTTCATTTTCAAAAATATACTCTTCACACTCGTTCTAGGATACTACTGATCCCATCTCTAACGAGTCACACTCATTGGATATTCCTAATCCAATATCTGATGAAATCTTTCGTATAGTTCTAATGTGCCTTGTTCTCTGCTTTGTAAACCAAAGCTCTGATACCAACTGTGACGAGAAGGAATTTCGCACGGTCCGAACCAGTCGCTAAACCAACCCAGACCGTTCGAAACGCCCTATCGTTTGAGAACACGACAAAATAGAACGCATACAGAAGAACATTTCATTGTATATTACAACAAGGCACCAGATTACAAGAATATACAGAGTATAAATGAATATTACACAGAAATATCAGAGATTTAAATTACATTTAAATATATAGCAGCGGAAAATAATACAATACACAACTAGAAGAGATATACGGATACAAAGCTTTCCGGATATCGTTCCAGCTGTAAACCAGGATCCCGTGAATATAAATCTGCAAAACCAAAACTACTAGCTGCCCGTGTCAAAATAAGGGGCACCCAGAGTTTAGGTTAAAACAATAAACTCCAGGTCAGTCATGGGACTGGTGTGAGAACTAAAACAGTTATAATTCTTTATTTTAAAGTTCGGTAAATCAAGGGACCACGCCGTAACACGGAACGGGTTTCCTCCCAAGAATACCAGTGCATAAAACAAACAGCGCAATGCTAAATAAAGAAAAATGAAGCTGTTATAAGACCCAGGTCCCATCACACAATGCAACGCAAGCCGGAGGATAGGGTTTTTACCTTATAACAGCCAAAGCATGCTTGATACGTTTAAAACACATTATTTGATACTATTATAAGTGCATAGTGTATAAAACAACTTCAAATCATAAGTATCAATCATAGGCGGCATGAGCGCCCCATCCCACTATGTCACCATACTAGGTTCTACAAATAAAACCGCAAATGTCACGTATTTGGAAATTGGATTTCCGTCTATGAACCGAGGCAAAAGATAGTCCTCTACCGATTCGAGACTGTCTAGCCCGAGCCTCAGGAACAGCCGCAACTGCCCCATGGATCTTCAGGGCCGGTCCACCGATGTGGATTATTATGCCTGAACACTACGTTTCCCCACCCTATGGGGTGTAAGTCTGGTCCGTCTGCCGGCCAGAATGCATCGGCCGAAACCGATATAACCGAGGCGCCTCGCAACAGCAACAACCACATAAGTCAAACTCGTCAGGGCGTGTAAAACCACTGACGCCACTTCTAGCTAGAAAGAAACGCAAGTCCTCCCTGAGGTCCGTCTCCCGTTTTTGGTTCATACCGGGTGTGAAACTCGCGAAGTAAACGTTACACAAAGCTACGCCACAAAGGCCGTGCTTTGATCATCACCACAAGACTTTGCTTTTCAACAGAAGCCTCGATCAATTGCCACTTAGGCATGCCACACAGGCAATTCACTCCATGCGTTTGATATCCATCAATATATAACCCCTGAGCTCGTACGTCTCAGAGAAGGGCGTTAAGCAAGAGAATAAATTCTCCGCCGCCAAACAGATATATATTTAATAGAAATCAATCACACAGACTAAAATCCAATGTCAGACACACAGTCCATTTACAAGTCCGTTCTGGGGCTGAACGAAACCGGAGGCACCTAGTACCCCGCATATCCATCGATCTCCAAGCACGTCTGGACGATCACTAACTGTTTCCATCTTCTTGGGTGTACAGCCCAATCAAGATCATCAGTAACCACCCAAACGACGTGAAGACTTCCGGTCTTCGACCACCGTCTTCATCTTTGACACCACGTCGAATCAGTTATTCAGAATGGGATAAACCCGGTCTTTCTGAATAACTCGCGTATATATTATAAAAGTGTTACACAAACACAACATACGCCTCATTCCAATTCAGAATATTCTTTTATTCGAATATTCCTATACTTTGGGAAAAGTTCCCATTAATTTTATTCAAGATAAATTCTTTAAATTTATTCTTTAATCTCCTTTGAATATCAATTCAAACTAGTCGGGATTAGCGAACCACACCGAAGTAATCATTTATTTTATTTCCCAATCCCAACCTATTCATCCCATGGAGTAAAACTGGTAATACTTCATATCTAACACCACAGTGTTATCGGTAAATTCAATTACCATTTCACGTTCAAATCTAATTAAAGATTTAACCATCGCCTGGAGCAAAACTGGTGATACTCCATTTTCGATCATTTCAATCTAATTAAAGATTCATTAAAACTCCACTTAGTTTTAATCTTTAACTGGGTTAAAGAATCGGTGTCATTTAAAACACGGTTCACGATAAACCCAAAATCACATTCATTAATTATCGGGTTAAAGAACAAGTGTTATTTAAAACACTGTTCACGATAAACCCAAAAATCAATACCAATTCAATTCCAATTAAATATCGTTTAATTGGTACACTTCATTAAATCTAAATAAAAAGATTTAATTTTTTCCTCAACTGGGTTCAAGAACAGTGTTAGTGAAGACACCATTCACGACAAACCCCAAATCACATTTGATATTCAATACAAGGCTCTGAATAGAAAATATATCGGCTTATATTCAATATCAAATTCTACGACTAACAAATGTCGTATT
>JASFAX010006872.1:0-29436 GCA_030737875.1 Allium sativum
ACATGTACACACGCACACTTCGCATATGATCATGAAGCATTAGAAGTCTTTTAAGGACAATGGATGCTCGTGTTTGATGGATGAGTAGATGGATGACTGGATGTTAGGATATACATTCCTCCTAACTTGAAGATTTCGGGGAGGAAATCCTTTTAAGTGGGGGAGAATGTAACACCCCGTGAATTCTATAACAGTGAAATTCACAAATTAAAGAATAATTAATTTCAAATCAAAGAACTAAGGAAAACGAGATACGCCATTGCGTTCGTCTCGGAAAAATACGCGAAATAGAGTCCGAGTTTTCGAAAAACGGAGTCCGTATGAAGAAGATATAGCCTCCGGAAGTTTCTGAATTAAGTTTAAAATTCGAACAGAATAAAACAACTCACAAAAACAAGTTTAAATTTCAAAATCGGGCCCAACTGGCCAGGGCGGGAAAAGTCCCTCCTAATGCACCCAGGTCGACTGGGCTGTCGACCTGGTCTAGCCAGGTCGACAGGGCTGTCGACAGGGCTGTCGACAGGGCTGTCGACAGGGCTGTCGACCTGGTCCAGAGCCAGGTCGAACCCAGCCCAACCTGGCTGGCCTAGTCTGTGTTTGGCCGATTTTCAGAAGCTTGCTTTGTCATTAGGGCTAGGTGGCAGGCTCTAATTGGTCTCTCTTTCGAATGAATGGCTACGATCTATCCAAGCAACATCAATGGTCCTAATCAGTTCATAAACTCTATAAAAATGACCCTAGACTCAACCTAATCTATTCATTCAAAAATAAGAACAAGGCCATGATGCTGCAGAGGAACGACTAGGAGTAGCCACCAAATTGGAGAGAAGATCAGGAGGCAAATTCTAAAGCATAAAGCAACTTAGACAAATCAAATCAACGCCTACGTCAAAAGGAGTCGCATCTCCAAATTCCTAAATTGGAGAATTCGCCACACAATTGTAAGTAGAGTATTATTTTGGTATGAACAAATAATTGTGTTGGTTTTTATACTTGATTTGTGGCGATAAAGTAATTCATATTTGTGCGTTACTATGATTCTTATCGATTTGGAATATTGTATACGTTTGGATATTCTCGAATTATGTTATTCATTATAAAACTACATGTTTGCGGTAGTTTTATGCAAGTATACGTTTGGATATTCGCAAAGCATGTTATTCATTATAAAAACTACATGTTTGCGGTAGTTTTATGCAAGTATACGTTTGGATATTCGCAAAGCATGTTATTCATTATAAAAACTACATGTTTGCGGTAGTTTTATGCAAGTATACGTTTGGAATATTCGCAAATTATGTAATTCATGTTGAAACTACATGTATGTAGTTATTTAATTGAAATTCATACAAGTTTGGGGTTTCGCTACTATGTCATCATAATGTGTATTTTTGTACAAAAATCATTTTTGTGAGTAATTGGAACAAATTTGGGTTATTATAATTCATATAAAATTATGTTGAAAACTTGACATCATGATCTATGTATTAAGCCATACTTTTGCACTAGAAAACCTCTTTGTGAACTTATGAATATGACTAGGCTATGATTGATATTTGGCATAATTGAAAACCATGTTAGGTCTATATTGTTAACAAGAATTATATGATGACATATGTGGTACATGGCTAGGCTAGATTCAAAATCCCATTTGCAAGTTTGCATGACTAAAGTAAAAATCATGATTTCATGTTTAGAAATATTTATGCCATAAGTATATGTGTGCCATGGTTATGTGAATAGATTTAAAGTCATGATTTAAGTTGGAATAATTCAAGTTGAACTAGACTTTTGTATTAGTAACAAAAGTAGACACCTTTGTAAACTTGTAGAAATCTTATGAACATGATTTGCTTATGTTTGACATTATGCCTAACAAAAATATAGATTTATGTTGTAGTTAAGACTATGTGTCAACAATAATATCCAATTTAGATTCATAACTTAAACTACAAGTTTTGATTCATGTCACTTATGCTTTATGACCAAAGTATACGTTATTGCTATGCAAGTACACCAGTTTCTGATTTGAAGTTCCAACGTTATGTTGCAAGTTCATGCGTTCACATTCCCCTTTAGTGTATGAACGTTTTAAGCCTCCCCTTTTTCTCATGGCTAAGTTGGGCTTAAAAGCCTAAGCCCAACATATATAATAAACGAGCGTATTAAACGGGGGTAAATGACGTTGGGCCAAATTAATTAATAAATGAAAATATAAAGTAAAAGGGGCCCAAATTCAAGTATGGGTTGGGCCCATGATTGGTGTAACCTTTACACCATTGATTTTTAATAATGGGCCGCAAATATTTACATATAAGAAAGTAAAGAAGAAAGACAAAATATGTAAATGTAGAACATACGATGTGTTTAACCCGAGGTTGGATTGAGTTGTGATGTAAACCTGCCCGGAACCGCCCGGCTGTCCAGTAGTCACAACAATACCTATCCAATGTGGGTGGTTAAACATGGAGCCCAATAAGGACCCGAGGTTAGACTGAGTTGTGGCGTAAGACTGCCCGGAACCAACCGGCAACAGGCAGCCACAACAATACCTGTCTAATGTGAGAGGTCAAGGCTTTAATAAGACAATTAAGGCTGAGTCAGGATTGTTAGGATTAAGTGGACTAAAGACTTAATCAAAATAGAACATGCTAAACTAAACAGACTGATTGGGGGTTAGGTTAGAAAACACTTAACCAACTTAGCATGTTGGCTAGAGATAGAAAACCTAGTAACGGGGGACCCTTTTCAGCAGTAACCCTATAAGGTGTATCATGATACCCTGAAACTAGGCAGGGTGGGGCACGATTACTGGGCTGATTGTAAGAGGTCAAATCGACGGCGGTGGTGTAGCAGTGTAGGTTCTAACGGGGTGCGGGCGTGCACACACTCCGGCGCAGAAAAATAAGGCACTGGGCACCAGTAGAATACCTGTGCATTCTAGGGTTGTGTCGGGCCGCCGCCATGGGACTTGATACACCCCATGGTGGGACCAGCATAGGTAACTACAACATCGGGGGCCGTAAGACACATGTAACTATGCGAGTAGGAGCCGATCATCATAGAATGGATCACTTCACCCTGATTATGGGGTGCCAGTTGGGAACTAGTTTATATGGGTTCAGAGATTAACATGGGGTACGACAGTATATTCGACCCTAGACAACTTAACTAAGTTTATAGTGCTTTCCCACTTCTTGTTTATACTTATCATACCCAGTTCTTTATTCATAGACAGAATAGTCCTAGACTTACTCAGGCTTTATGTCTGACTCTACTTTTCTTTCGTCTTCTTTTCTTCCGTTCCCCCCCCCCCCCCCCCCCCGCCCAGGTCCACAGGGAGGGAACACTGCAGCTTGACCGGCCTTAACATCCAGCTTGAAGAGGAGAAATGTATTGCTTGGACCTTTTAGTTTTGAACTATGGCTTTGGACAACCAGTATGGGGCTTTTGCAGTTTATCTATGTTTTCTTTATGCTTCTTTAAATAATGTAATCAAGACAGATTATGAAAGTGTTATGTTATGTTTTTGGAAAAGATGTAAAACAATTATGGTGATGTTGTTGTAGCACGTATTTGCTTTTACGAAATAAAAGTTACTGTTTTTCTGCTGCTTACAAAATATGTGTTCTTATATCTGTCTTGTATATCTGTGACTTATACTTATAAACCTCCACCAAAATTAGGGCATTCCCTTTGAGAGTGACCCTAACGGAGGTGGGGTGTTTCACATTCTGAAATGCTTCGCCCTATGAAATTTTTTTCAAGCTACTCCTTGATTTGCTTACCAAGCTCTCTTCTTTCTCGTGGGGCCATATGCCTAACGGGCAATGATACTGGCTTGGCATTATCGACTAGATAAATGAGGAAATATATCTCTCGTTTAGGGGGTAACCCCTTAACTTCTTCAAAGACATCAGGATAGTCTTGGACCACCCTTATAGATTGCAGATCATCGATGGACGAGTCGAGAGATTCAAGATAACATAACATGACGGGACCTCTAGGGTTACAAGAAATTTCTAGGGTATCGAGGCGAGTCATGAGCCTCCCCACCCTATGCTCACAATCGAGGATGGCTCCATAACTGGACAACCAATCCATACCCAAAATCAACCCGTATCCCATAACCCGAGAACCTAAGCATTACACATGAATTCTATGCTCAAAATAGAGATTTTCAAATCCATACAAATCACAGGTAGGTGGGCGGAACCCCCAATTGGATTTGAAACACTAACGGGACCTCAACTAGACTAGTACTTAGGTGCAAATTTTCAACAAGATCAGAAATAAAACTATGCGATGCGCCAGAATCAAATAAGGTATGAACAGGGAATCAGAAATGTAAACATGACTTTCTACAGAAATACTACCTCGATCAAAAGCTGGAAGAGTGAGGAGAGCCTGCAACTGCCCTCCAAAGGGTCCTGCTTGCTGAGTTTTTCCTTGCCTCTTGGGGCAATCCTTACTGAAATGTCCAGTCTCTCCACAATGAAAGCATTTGCCCAACTTCCTTTTCTTCTTCCTACAGTCTTTGGCTATGTGCCCAGTAATCCCACAGAAGTTGCACTTCCTCCTTTCTCTTGACTTGTTGTCCTTGCTATTGTTGTTCTTGCCTCCTTTTCCGGAATCTACCTTCTCGCCTTAAGACTCATTTGCCTTGACCTCCTTCTTGCCACTCTTATCTTCTTCTTGAAGCAGGGCCATATTCACCAAACTCTCGAAAGTTGCCCCCAGGGGTATATGAGACATGGCCAAACCGCGCAATGGCTCATTCAATCCTAGAGCAAAGTGTAGGGCCTTCTTCCGAGCTGTGTTTACCAATTCTAGACCGAACTGAGCAAGTTGATTAAACATATCCACGTATTCCCTAACTGTCATGTTCCCTTGATTTAGAGATAGGAACCTCTCCATCTGAAGATTCTCTTCTGTCGATGATAGGTACTTTAGTCCAAACCTTCTCCTAAAGTCATCCCAAGTCTCAATTGGTCTAGTAGTGGTGGTGACTACCCACCAATAAGCAGCTTCCCCTTTCAATAGTCATACCGCCAACAGAACTTTCCTACGATCTTCCACATCAAAGATAGCGAAGAGGTCTTCAGTTTCCTTTAACCAGTTTCTTGCCTCCACAGAAGTCTCCGTTCCGACAAAATTCTTGCAACCCATCGCCTTAAAGTCTTTGCAAATCTTAGCGAAATCTGCTTGCGGATTCTGAGGAGGGGGAGGAGGAACCTCAGTTACGGGAGGAGGAGAGATGTTAGTGACGGGGGAAGGAGGAGGAATGTTCGCGGGGCCGGCTTCATTCGCCCTTGCCTCCATAAATCTTCGGAACCAGACGGGTACTTGTACGCCTTCCGGGATGTTAAAGCGATCGGCCATACTAAAACGAAGAACAAGATAGATTCAGAATGAAGAAACAAAGGATAGTGCTATGGCTTTTGGGGAATAGCCTTTTTAAAATAACTAGACTTTTCTTGGAAAATACTTAATTGGTTTTGAAAATAGTTTTTCAAAAGGTAAGTTTTAAAAACACTTTTGCTCAAATCTTGTTAACCTGGCTCCGATACCAAATGTAGCACCCCACCTCCGCCAGTGCCACTCTTGCAAGGACACTAGCTTTGGAGAGGCGTTAAACAAGGTAAACATGCATGCAGATATCACAAGACAGAACATATAAGTAAAACAGAGTAAATAAAGCAGCGGATTAAACTAGCCTTTCAAAACCATAGTCATATTACAACAAAGTAGTTGATCATTATTTTCCAACAAACAAAGTCTAGACAAAAGCATAAACTGAAAAACTGAAATACATAAAGTACTATCCCCAAAGTGAAGTGATAAACCATAGCTAGCTCAATGTCCAAAAGCGTACATGAGCAAATCCAGTAAGCAAGCTATAAAGATCCCAGCTAAGCTCTAATGTTCCCACCCTGAGGACCTGAGGGGGGGGGGGGAACGGAAGAAAAGAGGCGAAAGAAAACAGGTCAGTCAAAAAGACTGGTAAGCCCTACTACTATCTGTCCATGAACTAGTAAAGTTAACTGGCATGAGAAGCTGAGATGAATATAAGGATAACAACATACTGGCATGATGATTAACTAACAAGATAGGTAAAGATGACATCGCATAATCAAGGTTAAGTTTTGCACCACGGGTGTACTAGCATTCTAACATGTCAAGTAAAAACAAGAATTGATCCCTTGGCCCAAGCTTGGCCCAATATCATGAGGTGACCTAAATCAAGGTCCAACTACACGGTCTAGTCGATCGGCTCCCTAGTCAAGTGTCGGTGTCATACGGCTTAATCATGTAATGTAGTTGACTGTGCAGGGTCCACCATAGGGTGTATCTGGCCCTACGGTGTAACCCTCAGACACCATTCCAGGATGCACAGTCTAAACCTACCGGTGCCCGTGTTCAACTCCGGACTTAATGTGCACGACCATGGTCCGCCTGAACAACCGGGGCATCATTCAGCCGTCTCTTTTGGTCTCTTACAATCAGCCCAAAAATCGTGCCCCACCCTAGCCTAGTCCTAGGGTCTTATGATACTATCTAGAAGGTTACTGCTGAAAAGGACCACACAACTAGGGTTTCTTAACGGGTTAAATGTGGTTAACCCGATCCAAACGTGGATTAAATTGGTTAAGCGTACCCAAGGTTCCTGACTTAACCCCGATTAACCCAACAAGCCCAAATTGGTTAAGTATTAAGTGGACCATGACTTAACCCTAATCAGGAGGCATTAATTAACTTAATGCGCTTTAACCTCTCACATTAGACTTTGTTGTGGTTACTAGTTAAGCCGGGCGGGTCCGGGTAGCTTTACACCACAACTAGTTCTAACCTCGGGTTCGAGCACAACATGACCAACTTCTCACATTGGGTCCTATTGTTTGTAGCCACTAGTTAAGCCGGGCGGGTCCGGGTAGATTTATGCTACAAACTCAACCCAACCTCGAGTTGGCCACACTCATATTTTCTAAGTGTCATGTCCATTATGTTTCCAAAACATAATTACAAGTTAACATATCACGTCATGTTATAAAAACCATGTTTATGTCATAATGTTACCCAATCCCAACGTAATCCCCTCGTTTACATAATCGCTTCAACGCATAAAGGATAAAATAGGGAACTTGGCATAATCATGACAAAAAGGTGTTGAAGCCACAAGTTTATCATGGTGGCATATGAAATGTACATATGTTCATATACTTGCATATTGCATTATTAGGCTTCAAAAGCATGCATAAAACCAAACTTAGCATAAGAGTGATACATGGTGATAAATGACATGTAGAAGTTGCTAGAAGTTCGCATTTAGCCTCACATGCAAGTTATCATAAGGGATATGATAACTTCCATGTTGCCAAAATGCAACCTTTAATATAAAGCTTGAAGCTTTAATCCCAAAACTCAAGTTTAACTTGCATAACATGATAACATGTGTATAATGATCAACCCAAACTTGCATAACATAGCAACATGTGTCATACATAATGATTAAACCAATTTGCATAACAAAATGTTCAACCAAACTTGCATATCATAGTGATCAACCAAACTTGCATATCATAGTGATCAACCAAACTTGCATATCATAGTGATCAACCAAACTTGCATATCATAGTGATCAACCCCAAACTTGCATCATTCATTTAACTTTAGAGTTCAATAAAAAAGAAAGTAGAAAAGGGCTTAAAATGCTATGAAGACACAAATGAATATTTATTATAAAGATTGAGACGAAGCCCTTATGCAATCACCAAAAAAACCCAAATATGCAAGCTCCCAAATGAAAAACCCTTGAGCCAAATTAATAAAAACTCTTGCTTTGTAATAGAAATGTTGCCACTTGACTTGAATGCAAACTAAGAATACTCATACAAGCTTGAAGACACTTGTATGAACTCAAAATCTCTCATAGAAATAAACTTAGAAATTTTAGCATGAGAGTGGAGGCCATGAGAGGAACAAATTTGACATAGTTTAGTTGTAGGGTTGAATAATGATGATTTAGGCTACGTTTAGTGGTCTTTTTATAGAAGATTAGGATAGTATTAGCCATAGGATTAACCCTAGATTCAATCCAAGCCATCAAATCCCGTCACTAGCCTCCAAAACAGGTCAAAACAGCCAAAATGGGTGCACCAGGCTGCCTGGGCTGACTAGGCAGGTCGACTCCCAGGTCGATCCTGGGGTCGACTCCCCAGTAGACCTGGGGGGGGGGGGGAGGTCGACTCCCCAGTCGACCCCCCTGGGTCTGGCGGGAATTTTCCCGCCACTTCTGATTTTCTGAAATTTGAAATCTGTTTTGAATTTGAATTTTTCGTGAAACTTCGCGAGGCCATATCTTGGTCATACGGACTCCGATATTCGAAAACTCGGACTCTATTTTGCGTATTTTTCCAAGACGAACGCAATGGCACAGCTCATTTCCCTTGATTCAGATTTTACAGTTTAATTCTGCCTTGATTTATGTTATAACATGTTATTCAAAAATACGGGTTGTTACACTTGCCTCCACCACTTGCTTGTGGCTTTGGCTCATCTGCGGATGCAACCTCAGTCTTCGGCTTAGGGTGGAGACTTTCTGATCTTAATGCTTTCCCCACAATCGATTCAAACGTCTCATCGATGTGTTTAATAAGTCTTTCCCCCAAGTACTGATCCAAACCAGTTATGAATTTCTCATTCTTTTTCTCGGCAGTATCAATAAGAGATAACCCATATTTTGACAAAGTGTCAAATTCAGCAATATAATGTGAGACAGCTCTTCCATTCTGCTTGAGCTCTAAGAATTTCTTAAATAGCACTGACTTCTGAGCAGCTGGAATGAACTTCTCGCTAAAGCGAGCCTTAAACTGCTCCCAAGTAATCTGATCTTCGGGAGTAGCTTCCTTTATAGTATTCCACCAATTCATTGCCCGCCCTTGCAGCTGACGGGACGCTAGCTTTCTCTTCATCGCATCCTCGATACCCAAATCCTCGAAGATACGTTCGCAACTATCCAGCCAATCCTGAACATCCGTGGCCGACTCCGTTCCGTGGAACAGCTACCCGCCAAGGCTAGTATAATCCTTATTCAGCTTGGCAAAGTCGCCTCTTGGTGCCTGCACTATTGGACCACCACCATTTCCACCATTGGGAGCTGCCCTCTGTACATCTCTAAGCATCTCTCTCATGAGGTCAGTAAACATCGTCCTCATGTCAGCAGCATTCCCATTATTGGCTCCCCTACCAGCACCTCTAGTATATCGGCTCATCGTCAATCTGAAAAAGGAAACGATTAACGACTCCATAGTGGTGCTAGTGCAGTACGACTTCATCCTTATACTTGTAATAGTATATATATATATATAGCTTTTAAAAACCAAAGTAATCACAAATACGCTCTCTCGTATACGTATATTATCTCTCCCTGATAACTTCCCTAGGTTAACTACGCAACCTAGAGCTCTGATACCAAGTGTGACGGCCCGCCCTGCACCAGCCTGCATTTCCTCCGAAAGTGCGCTGTACACATGTCCGACTAGCACGGGACGGTCGTCAGAAGAAAGGAAAGAAGGAAATGAACTAATCAAGAACCTGTAGAATGTCTCACAGCGCATGGAGTAAAATATAATAATAATAACATACTTGACATAAAACAGGTGAGACAGTGCATAAGCTCATAACTAAAATCAACATCAACATCAGAGCAGCGGAAATCCAAATACAGCTTATTACAACTTTCCAAATTTACTGTCTCTAAACAAAAGAAAGCTAAAGTAGAAGATGCACCACCAATGCCCAAGCAGTGATCTTTAACAACACAGGGAGAATACTATATATATCACGTGGAAGCCTCCTGCTCGTCTCCGGATCATCTACCCGTGCATCACCCGCTAACCTGTCTCTAGTCTGCTCGTGTGAGCACCCAGAGTAATAAGAGGAGACATAAAACTCTGGGTCAGACATAAAGCCTTGTATGAGCGATAAGCATCTAAACAGAATAATAACAGGTATACTAAACCATACCTGAACCGGGACCTGCAACCAAAGAGTTAGCACTAAATACCGTACAATACTCTAAGGTGCCACTAACATACTGTGTAAGAGATACGGGGGTGGGGGTGTGCATGTCATATTGATAGCAAACAAATCAACCATAGCAACCATCCTCACATCTCTCACTCAGTGCGTAAAGCATACGATATCTGCCACTTTGGAACACTAGACAAATTGAGGTAACGACGAATCCCGACTTGTAGAAACCCTGCTATGACCAAGCTAAACACATGGAGTCATGACCAAACATTTCAATAACCCATCACATTGGTTGTATCCCTTAGTCCTACCGATGCCATAATGGCCCTGAATCCGCCTTCGTACCTCCTACTATAGTGGTCCAAAGCTATAGACATCGATAACCCCTTAACATGCGTCCCGCAGCAAAGCCCAATCATGAAGCAAACTCGTTGATTCCCATCTGGATCTTGAGCTCTAGCTTCTCATTTGGACTTCCTTTGCATCTCGGGTTTGGTCGAATTGGAGTGGGTCTTCAGAAGAGTTGTCGTGCAGTAGCAGCCCTGGAATTCGGTTCGGTTCGGTAGTTATTACCGTCGTCGGTTCGGTTCGTTCCTCCTTCCTTGTCATCTTTCCATTCGGTTCGGGTCCGGTACTTCACTTCGGGTCGGGTCGGTGTCCTCCTCCGGGTCGGGTCGGGTTGCTGTCTTCCTTCCAGTTCATGCTCCTTCTCCGATCAGCTCCCTCGTTGTCCATCTACTCTAATCCGATCCGATCCCTTCGCCTTACTCCATTCGTAGCCTTCCATTCTTGAGTCGATCCGATCTGGCCTCCATTATTCTTCCGATCCGATCCCCTTGTCCACTCCAACTCTATGTAAACGGCCTTCCTTTTTGCCAAGCCTCTTATGTGCCAAACTCCGGTTCGGGTCGGGTTTTCTTGCCCAGTTCACATATCCGATCCGAGCCCTCATCCGATCCGATCCGAAGCCCTGCACAACTTTCTACAACTTTTTCCAGCAACTTGTTTACGCCATTCGACAACGTTTTTGACAAATCTAACTATTCTAATCAGTCACAAATCATGTCAAATAGTCATAACAACATAGCAAACTAACCACAAACATCAAAACAATGACTTTACATGTCAAAATGGATCAATTGTGCCCAAAATCCCCTTATTTTCCCTTAAGCATGATTAAATAAAACTAATCATAGAATTAACAAAACTCAATCAAATTAAACCAAATTCCTACCAGAGGCATAAAATATTATTTAAGAATTTCTAAACATTTTTTTTCCAGAATTTATTAGTGTATAAATCCGCTAATCCTCACTAATTACCCTTAATTACTGTAATTAGTGCAAAAACTATGCAAATCACTCACCTTGGCCACAAATGAAACACCAAATCTGAAATACTCTCTGTTTGGGTCGAATTCCTATGTATAGCAGCAGCTCCAACTTTGCTCTGTTGCTATTTGGCCTTGTTTTGATGTAGTTTAGGCTTAATCTTCACTAAAAATGTGTTTTGGAGTGGTTTTAGAGGATGAAAGCCATTACTAAGGTCTCAAGAAGGTTTGTGGCGGCTCAAAACTGAAATGAAAGTGATTTCCTAACCCTAATCAGTCCTCCTATACCTCTAAACCCGAAATTTCCCTCTGGGCCTAGCAGCTAATCACCCGGTTAAGCCCAATTAAGCTGTTTTTCACCATCTGAAATTTGTTTCAGCCATATCTCCCAAACGGTGAGTCCTTTTGGCTAATGTGACCACTATACGGAAAGAGAAACCATCATCCGGAGCTAATGAGATTGGTTTCAGGCTAAAATTCCTTTCCAGTCAAAAGTTATGGCCAAAACAGTGCCAACTAGGGGTAAAATGGTCATTTAAAAATCGGGAAAAATCATGAACATGGGAAATGACCCCAATAGTCGTCTCCCAAAGTTACATGACCATACAACTTCATATGTGAAAGAAATAAATATTCTACGATCCTATGATGCGTAGAATGCGGGTCGTTACAATTTTAAATTGGCTAAAATAGTGGATTTTAAATATTTAAAATAAATATTTTAAATAATACCAATGAAAAGTGAGTTTGAATCGACGATTGAAAACGAATATAATTAATTCTAATTATAAACAAGGCCTGAAATGGCGCTGCAGTTTCAAAAATTGAATTCAAACTTTGTGGGACTGTACCGGGTGCAAAAAAAAACGAATTTGAGTGAAACCAAAAATATTTAAATCTGTTAGTGAATACCTTTCTAACGAACCTGAAAAATCGAAGTTTCATAGTGGAAAGCAAAAGTTATGGCCAAATGAATTTTCAGAAATGTCGCTATAGAATTTATATAGCCCGTGAAATTGGCCATTTTGCATACGACCTCGGAATTCGACGAAACCACTTTTGTTGGATCCAGGATGTGAAGTTATTGCTAGTTTCAAGTTTCATAGTTTTTGAAGCTAGTATGTGAGCGTGGCAAAGGAAAACGTGTTTTGATCAATTACAGTTAAATTGGATCGACCAGAAATGGGCCTTTTTGTAAACGGTCTCAGAATTCGACGAAACTAGTTTTGTTGGGACCGTATCGTCAAAACATAGCCAGATTTATTTTTCTGGAATTTTTCGAATCAGTTTGTGGCCCTGGAAAATTGAAATGTATGTTCAAATTAAATATTGAATGTTATATATTTTAAATTGAATGAAAACTGACTAAAACAGTCGAATGGGCCTTCGAAACATATCCCATTGTGTTCGAAATGGGGGCAAAACGCTAGGGATGACAGTCGTTGGGTTTAGATTGGTGGTCGCGTCAGAAAACCCCTTTAAAACCCACCGGCCAATCATATTTTTTTTAAAATAAAAAAAAAAGAGAAAATACTTTTTTCTCTCTCCCCGATCGAAGGCGGAAACCGCTCGAAATTTTCCCGTCCACTTTCCGATCAATCCAAGCAAAATTAGCCCCTCCTCCAGTTGAAGATTTTGTAGAGTTCCTCACGATCTTCACATCCATATAAAGATTGGATTTTTTTCGTGGCCTGTAGCGCCTGGATCGACGCCTGGAAGTTGGCGACTTCAACTCGCCGCCGCCACCTGCTGCCTGCGTCGAACTGGACCCCACCACCAGCGCCGAGAAGCTCTCTCCTCCCCCTTCAACACTGCGTAGCCCGATCGAGCTATCAATTCACGGATTTCAAGAAATCACGTGACCTAGTTTTGAACAATTCAGAAAGGTATACGACTATTTTTATTTTAACTATATTATAGCAGTTTAAAGCGCTACGGTTTTTGATTTCACTGTAAAAATCATATCTTTTTCGTTTCTTATCGAAATTCAGTGAAACAAGAGATAGTGGACTCGTGTGGACGTCTTCTACATTTTAGAAGAGACCGCATATTTTTCTGAGCCTTCTGCTATTTTTGGTGGAGTGGAACCCAATGTGAGATTTCTAATTTATAAACGATATGGAAAACGACGATGTATAAATTATATAGTCGATGTATGAGTTATATAAGCGTTGTACACCTCATGTATAAGCGTTGCATAAGTTGTACGTTCGATGTATAAGTTATATATGTGTTGTAAAAATTATATATGTGTTGGAATAGAAGTGAATTGCTATATATATATATATATATATATATATATATATATATATATATACACACACACGCCCCTCGTCCACAAACCATGGACGATATTTATTGGTTGTGATTGGTGTGAAAATTGATTGATAGCGAATGGTTGGTTGGAATTGTTTGTGGTTGATATTGATTGATTGTGGTTGAAAAATACCCATTTGTGGTTGAGAAATATTTGGTTGACACCACATAGGATTAGTTTGTGGAAATGAAATAAATATATACATGCCGCCTGCGTGCGAATTAGATGCATGATCCCCATTGTCAAAAAACCGCGATGTTTTAAGGTAGAGCGAGGAGCCGTACTAGGGACGGTCCCGGTTTTAACTACCCTGCCGTCATGCTGCCGAAATTTGAATAATATTCATGTGTTTGAATTATTTTCATTTGCTGAAACTATATTTATTTGTTGAATAGAAAACCTTCATGTGTTGAATTGGAATTCATTAGTTGATTAGAAATTCATGTGTTGAATGGTATTCGTGTTTTAAATATAAATACCACATTTTTATCCATATATATAAACTATAGAAAACCTTCATGTGTTGAATCGATATTCATTCGTTGAATTGAAATTCATGTGTTGAATGGTATTTGTGTTTTAAATATAAAAATCACCTTTTTATCTATTTATATAAACTATAGAAAACCTTCATGTGTTGAATTGAAATTCATTCGTTGAATTGAAATTCATATGTTGAATGGTATTCGTGTTTTAAATATAAAAATCACCTTTGTATCTACATATACAAACTATAGAAAACCTTCATGTGTTGAATCGATATTCATTCGTTGAATTGAAATTCATGTGTTGAATGGTATTCATATTTTGAATTAAATTGTTTTATAATAAAAATCACATTTTTATCATCTATATGAACTATATAAAATAATCTCGTTTTGAAATAAATTGTTTTATAATAAAAATCCTATTTTTATTACCTATATGAACTATATAAAATAATAAAGTTTTGAAATGAATTGTTTTACAATAAAAATCACATTTTTATTATATACATGAATTGTTAAAAATAGTGAAATGTTGAAATAGAAGACAGTTAGATAAAAATATCATTTTTATCAAATGTATGAAAAGAATATAGTTTTGAAATCGAAGAATCGATATATATATTTAAATAGGATTGAAATATATTGAATAACGACGTTGCAGTTCGTATTTTGAAACCGTGATTTCAAACGATTAGTACGGGAGATCCGACCATTGGATTTTCCCGAAACCGCAACCGTTGGGTGCGCTTTGGAGAAATCTTTCCAACGGCACCAACTTTGTAAAAATCCAACGGTTGGATTGTCTGGAATGTTTAATTCAAATCTGAAGAAAAACAGCGCCAGAATCGATTATATATATATATAAATATAATTATATTTAATCGAATAACGACGCTGTAGTTCGTATTTTGAAATCCAAACTTCAAACGATTATACCGGGAGATCCGACCGTCGGATTTTCCCGAAACTGGAACCTTTGGATTCGTTTTGAAAAGATCTTTCTAATGATGTAAATTTTGTGAAGATCCAACGGTTAGATTTTTAGATATGTGTAAATCAAATCTGAAGAAAAACAGCGCCACGGTCGCGTTATGGCCCGAAGCGTCGTTTTGAATAAAATGGCTATTTTAAAATAAATAAAAATAGCGATAAATCGTTATAAAATATTATAAACGATATGGATGTAAATTTAGAAATTAACTGAAGATTGGCTAAGTCGAAGGGTTTCTTGAGTATTGATCTGATGTTGGTTTCGGCCTTCGGGGTTAATATTTGGGAAATCGTTCTCTTACTAATTGACGGTTAGTGACTAATGAATTGAAATGATGCGTGTGTATGTTAGTGTTGCATTGTTTATTTTATACGCGAGTTGTTCAGAAAGACCAGGTTTATCCCATTCTGAATAACTGAATCGACGATAAGAAATCAAAGATGAAGATGGTGGTCGAAGACCAGAGATCTTCACCTCGTTTGGATAGTAACCGAGGTCCTGATTGGGAGGCATCCCGAAATATGGATAATGAGTGGTGATCGTCCAGACGTACGTGGTGATCGTTGGGTTTGCGAGGTATTTAGTGCCTCCGGTTTCGTTCAGACCCAGAACGGACTTGTAAATGGACAGTGTGTCTGACATTGGAATTTATTCTGTGTGATTGATAGCCATCAGTTGCACGGTGTGAATTGCCTGTGTGGCATACTAAGATGCAGTGATCAGGGCTTCTGTTGAAAAGCAAAGTCTTGTGGTGATGATCAAAGCCCCGCCTGTGTGGCGTAGCTTTGTGTATAACGTAAATTCGCGAGCCTCACACCCCGGTATGAACCAGAAACGGGAGAGGACATCAGGGAGGGCCTGCGTTTCTTCCTAGCTAAAAGTGGCGTCAGTGGTTTTACACGCCCTGACGAGTTTGACTTATGTGGTTGTTGCTGTTGCGAGGCGCCTCGGTTAGATCGGACGATCCGGGTCCGATGGAGTCATTCGTTGGCTCGTTTACGCCCCAAAGGGCGGGGAAATGCAGTGTCCAAGAATTTCAATCCACATCGGTGGACCGGCCCTGACGATCCAAGGGTCACTCGAGCTCTGATCCTGAGACTCGGGCTAGGCAGTCTCGAATTCGGTAAGGACTATCTTTTGCCTTGGTTCATGACGGAAATCCAATTTTCAAATACGAGACTGTGCAGTTTCGATTGTATATATATTTGGCGACATATTGGCATGGGACGCTCATGTCGTCTATGATTGATAGTTATGATTTGAAATTGTTTTTGAAACATATAAACACTAGTAGTAATATCAAATGCTTTTTTTATTCGTATCAAGCATATCTTGGCATTATAAGGTAAAAACTCTGTCCTCCGGTTTGCGTTGCATTGTGTGATGGGAAATGAGTCTTATAATGGCTTCATTTTTATAAAAAGCATTGCGGTGTTTAAAAGAAAGATTTGTTTTTAAAGCACTGGCAATCCAATGGAGTAAACCCGTTCCACGAAAGTGGCGTGGTCCTGTGATTAGCCATATATTAAATGTGTTGAGTAGATTTCTCATACCAGTCCCATGACTGACTCGTAGTTTGTTTCACTTTCAAACTCGGGTGCCTCTTTTTCTACACGGGCAGCCTTGTATTCAGGTGTAGCTGGCTCTTTCTGGATAGCTGGAGCTGAAGATGGATTCTATTATTTATCTCTTTTTATGCTGTTCAGCTCCTATTGTACATATTTTGTTTGTTTCCGCTGTAGACTTTTATGTATAGCTGAACTGTATTTGTACTAAGTATGATCCTGTATACTGTGTAACTCTGATGATTACGTTTATCCAGTGTATTCTATTGTACATTATCTGGTGTGTTTATTAAATTCTGTTCTGCTATTATCTGTTTCTGTGTTATATTCCAAATATTACCCTTGTCTCCGTCTGTATGGGATTTGGGGTCGTCACACGTGGTATCAGAGCTTTGGTTAAGCTTAGTTCTGGAATATAACATATTAACGAACTCGTCAGAAATAGAACTAGTAGAGTTCTAGGACGGGTAACTCATTACGGATAGGATCAGTAATATCCTAGTATGAGTAGCAAAAAGAAATAACACCTAGATAGACATATTTACATTCAAGTATTTGTCTCTATATTTGGAAATATCTTTTATGTTGACCTGACACTTGATCTGCTATTTGCAGAAGAACTAAAAAATGAGTGCCAGAAACAGAAGAAGTAATACTGACCCAGATATTGAAGCTCTATTCATGAAATATAGAAATCTGTGTGGAAAACCCTTCACGGGTGAAGAATCAATTATGAAAACACAAGCATGGATTCGTTCGGCTGAGAAAATCTTCGAAGGATTAAAGCCGAGGGATGACCAGAAAAGATTACTGGCCTCCTGGGCACTCAAAGACGAAGCTTTGTACTTGTGGGATTCTTTTATTAAGGATAATCCAGAAGGTGATATCACCTGGGATAGATTCAAAGTGATTTTCCTGGAAAGATTTACTCCTCTAGAAGCAATTGAGCGACTATGTGATGAATTTTCTTATTTGATACAAGGAGATATGACCATTCCCGAATATCATAAGAAATTCAATGAACTTTCTCACTTTGCCCCTCATCTAATTGAAAATCCAAAGAGGAAGAATATGAGATTTATCAACGGGCTTCAAAGAAAATATCAGAACAGTGTAATGAGGAACGTGAAGCTCCCCTTTTCTGAAATGATATACATGACTTATCCGTACGAAGATCTAGACAAGAAAGGTATGTTACAGTACGAAGAAAAAGTCAGCTCTAGTAATAAAATTGAGTCTGCAACTGATCGTCCTGAGGCCAGTACAATGTCTGAGGGCAGTAAGAAGCCTGAAGTAAACCGGAAAAGGGCTAGATCTGAAAAAGAACCAGCAACGACGACCATATGCTGTAACTGCCATAAACAGGGGCATTTGACCAGAAATTGTAAACCCTCGAAGAAGCTAAAGAAGGATGAAACTAAATCCGGTAAGAAGTTTCAAGAGAATAGAAAGTGCAGTCAATGCCATCAGACCGGTCATCTTTCGAAGGCCTGCCCGCTATTCAGAAAGCCTGAGGCAGTACATGTAAATGAAGTGGCAGAAGTGCCTGCATCTTCGTCTGCTCAGGAAAGGTCTGATGTTTTAGAAGGCACACTCAATGTCAAGAACATTCCAGTTAAAGTGTTGTTTGATACAGGCGCGTCACGAAGCTTCATTGCCAAGAATGCAGTTAAGAAGTAGAATTTGAATGTGAAGAAGCTCAAAGAACCAATGACTGTCCAAAATCCGGTCGGGGGTTCCATCAATCTCAGTTGGGTTTGTGCAGTACCTGTCTCTTTTTCCTGCTATAAATTCCCTACTATCTCTATCGTCATGAATTTTAATGAATTCGATCTTATTCTGGGATTGGATTGGCTAAACAAATATGAGGCAGAGGTTAAATGCGCCGACAGGATCGTTAAGGCAAAGATAAAATCAGGTGGTTATATAACCATTCCCTGTGAAGGCCAGAAAGCTAATAGAAAAGACTTCTGGGCAGCTTTGGATGTCTCTCCAGCCCAAATAGAAGATATACCTAAAGTCACAGAGAATATTCCCGACCTTATCAAAGACATTCCTGTCGTCAAAAATTATACGTATGTGTTTGAAGAAGTTGTACGCTTACCCCCGCAGAGAGAAATAGATTTCAAGATCGCTTTGATTCCGAATGCAAGGCCGGAAGTTCACGCCATCCGAAGAATGTCCTTGAAGGAGAAAGAAGAACTTGACAATCAAACACGACAACTAGTATGGAAAGGTCTGATCAGGCCTAGTTTCTCTGATTGGGGGGCACCAGTGGTGTTTGTCCCAAAATCAGACGGTACTCTGCGACTATGTGTAGATTATCGTGATTTGAACAAGCAGACGATAAAGAACAAATATCCATTGCCGCGGATCAATGATTTATTGGATCGTCTGAATGGAGCACAAGTATTCTCAAGGATGGACTTTGCTACAGGCTTCCATCAACTTCGAATTGCCGAAGAGTGTGTTCCAATGACAGCATTCAGAGGTCCCGACTTATTCTACGAGTGGTTAGTAATGCCGTTCGGCTTATGTAATGCTCCTGCTTACTTCGTCGATCTGATGAATAGAGTGTTCAGAGGGTTTTGAATAAATTTGTTCTGGTTTTCATTGACGATATTCTAATCTTCTCTAAATCAAAGGCCGAACAGGAAAAGCATCTGGAACAGGCTCTGGAAATCCTCAGAAGGAATGTATTGAAAGCCAAACTATCCAAATGTATATTCTGGCAAGAGGAAGTAAAATTTCTGGGCCATGTCGTATCAAAAGAAGGAATTGTTGTGGATCCAAGCAAAATTACAGCTATTTAGAATTGGAAACAGCCCAGTACCCCCACTGAAGTCCGCAGTTTTCTCGGATTGGCTAGTTATTACAGAATGTTTGTTAAATTTTTTTTCAAAGATATCTGGTCACTTAACGAACCTTACAAAGAAGCACTCAAAATTCAAATGGACTCCAGAAAGTGATGAGGCTTTTGAAGAGCTAAAGTTAAGATTAACGACAGCTCCAGTGTTAACCATCATCGATGGCAACCAGGATTTGAAATCTGGACTGATGCTTTTAGAGAAGGCCTTGGCGCAGTGTTAATGCAAAGGGGTCAAGTGATTGCGTATGCTAGCCGTCAGTTGAAGCCACATGAAAAGAGCTACGTAACTCATGATCTTGAGTTATTGGCTATAGTATTCGCTTTGAAAATCTGGAGACACTATCTGCTGGGTGAGAGATTTGAACTGTATACAGACCATCAGTCGTTAAAGTATATGTTCACTCAGAAAGACCTGAATTTGAGGCAGCAACGTTGGCTAGAGTTCCTTGCAGCATATGATTTTGAGATTCTATACACTCCAGGGAAAGCCAATGTCGTGGCCAATGCGTTAAGCCGAAAGAATGAAATGATCGCCAGTTTTATCATTGCGACTTCGTTGATTGACAAGATATCGGCTCTCCAAAAAGATGACCAATTTATCAAAGGAATGAGTCAGAGAATTCGTGAAGGCAATGCTTCGGATTTCCAGCTCGACAGCGAAGGGATTCCGAGGTTAGAAGGACGAATTTGTGTCCCAGAAATTCTTGAACTCAGAAGGGATGTGCTTGATGAATGCCACAAATCTAAGCTCGGTATCCATCCGGGTGTGAGTAAAATGTATAACGATATCAAGCGCACATTCTGGTGGAAGTCGCTAAAGAGAGACATCTCGATATATGTTAGTCGATGCCCTACTTGCCAGCTAGTCAAGAGCGACCAACAGAAACTGGCTGGATTGTTACAACCGCTAGACGTTCCTGGTTGGAAGTGGGAACATATTTCTATGGATTTCATTGATGGTCTGCCCAGAACCAGAAAAGGAAATGACAGTATTTGGGTGATCGTAGATCGCTTCACGAAGACCGCCCATTTCATACCTGTCGGATCAAACAGAAATGCTCAGAGTCTGGCGCAGATATATTTCAAGGAAATTGTTAGACTACATGGAGTGCCGCTCAGTATAGTCAGTGATAGATACACAATATTCACTAGCAAATTCTGGGAGGCATTTCAAGTCGAGTTGGGAACGAAGTTGAACTTGAGCATCGCTTATCATCCTCAGACAGACGGTCAGACTGAGAGGGTGAATCGTATTTTAGAAGATCTATTGCAGACTTGTGTTCTAGATTTTGGTGGATCGTGGGAAGACCATCTACATTTTGCTGAATTCTTTTATAACAACAGCTACCAGGCAAGTCTGACAATGTCGCCATTCGAAGCATTATAAGGTAGACCGTGTCGATCTCCTGCTTGTTGGGTTGAACCAGGAAATAGACTTGTGTTAGGGACAGATATGATCCGAGAAGCTGCCGACAAAGTCGATTTTATTAAGAAGCGATTACTTGCCGCTCAAAGCCGACAAAAGAGCTACGCCGATAGGAGAAGATGAGATTTATCATTTGCTGTTGGCGACTACGTATATTTGAAAGTATCACCGATGAGAGGAGTTGTCCGGTTCGGTAAAACTGGAAAGTTGGCGTCCAAATTCATTGGTCCGTTTCCTATTCTGGAACGGATCGGGACTCTCGCATATAGGGTTAAATTGCCATATTGGTTGCCTGGAGGGCATGATGTATTTCATATATCTCAACTTCGAAAGCACGTTCATGATCCAGACTTGATCGTGGAAGAAGCAGCTCAACAGGACATTGAAATTACCCCAGAATTAGCTGTGAGAAGAGAGCCGCTAAAGATCATCGGCAAAGAAACCGAAGAACTGAGGAACAAGAAAGTTCACTTAGTCAAAGTGCAATGGAGTGGAGATCCACGAGATTGTACGTGGAAAACTAAGGGGAGCATTCAGAAAACCTATCCTAGATGCCGAGTGGATATCTCTGATTGACTCCGGTGCAAGGTACATTTACCGTACTTTGCATTACCCATTTGTTCTCTACTCTATTGTTATTTTCTTTCCATGGATGTGCACTTTTAATTCTATAGTCTGAATGATTTTAAAAGAGAATAGGAATTAATTTGTATGGTTTTGAAAAGTTAAAAACAAATTGATTACTGTTTGTGTTGTGTGATAGTAGATTTGATTTATTAAAATTGTTGAAACGATAGTTAATTTAATCATTAAGAGAGTAATGGTAGAATTTATTCGGGTATATCACACATTGAACTGAGTAGAAAATAGATAGAAATATATACATGTGCATTATATATGTTTGAACAGGTAAATGGATAGCTGTTGAGTAAAGATTTTATTCGTTTGCCCGACAAATAGGTAAACCTTAATGAGTTGGATGCAAAATATTATTATATCAACTCCTGTGAATGCCATTGGATGCGGAGTGCTGGTTATTCTGTGTGAAATAATAAATATCACCATAGGATAGTAACAATTAATTTTGAACTACACTGCATGGCATACTTCAAAAGATAGGCATACTTCATCACATACCACATAAGCATTTGGAGCTTGTGTGACGAGGTGGAAGGTTTACCATACGAGCGAGAGGCTTGTATGGCGATGACTATATTTTACAGGTTGAACTGATGACTGATATGGACTATTTAAATTGTAACGATTAAATTGCCAGATTAATAAAAACCCCACACGGGTCTGGAGTTGACAATAATCACGTCTCTCTAGTTATTAGATACGACACATGGGCTATTTATTTCCCACACGGGACGAGGAGACGAGGATTTATCCTCTGGAGCATTTAAAATACACACTCCCTCAGGCTTTGACAGGGTGACGAGAATTTATTCTCTGGAGTTATTATCAATACACGCTCCCCTGTAAACACCAGATTATATCACTTTAAATATGTGTATGCTTATTAGGATTTATTGGGTACCTAATACGGCCCAATAAATTTCCAAACCTCTCCCCGTACAAAGGAGATTATGGCGAAATTTTTCGAAAATTCCGGGTGTTAGCCAAATTTTTGAAGAATTTGAAAATTCACAGAAACTGAAAAGTTGGAGAATTGAAGCCAGATTGGACGTAGAGATGATTAATCAAACCACTTTCGACTTTGTTCCTTTTCGGGGACGAAAATTTTTAAGTGGGGGAGATTGTAACGACCCAGAAAATCTGAACCAATTTAAAATTTTTAAATTGGCTAAAATAGTGGATTTTAAATATTTAAAACAAAAATTTTAAATAATAGCAATGAAAAGTGAGTTTGAATCGACGGTTGAAAACGAATATAATTAATTCTAATTATAAACAAGGCCTGAAATGGCGCTGCAGTTTCAAAAATTGAATTCAAACTTTGTCGGACTGTACCGGGTGCAAAACAAAACGGATTTGAGTGAAACCAAAAATATTTAAATCTGTTAGTGAATACCTTTCTAACGAATCTGAAAAATCGAAGTTTCATAGCAGAAAGCAAAAGTTATGGCCAAATGAATTTTCTGAAAGGTCGCTATAGAATTTATATAGCCCGTGAAATTGGCCATTTTGCATACGACCTCGGAATTCGATGAAACCACTTTTGTTGGATCCGGGATGTGAAGTTATTGCTAGGTTTAAAATTTCATAATTTTTGAAGCTAGTATGTGAGTGTGGCAAAGGAAAACGTGTTTTGATCAATTATAGTTAAATTGGATCGACCAGAAATGGGCCTTTTCGCAAACGGTCTCGGAATTCGACGAAACTAGCTTTGTTGGGATCGTATCGTCAAAACATAGCCAGATTTATTTTTCTGGAATTTTTCGAATCAGTTTGTGGCCCTGGCAAATTGAAATGTACGTTCAAATTAAATATTGAATGTTATATATTTTAAATTGAATGAAAACTGACTGAAACAGTCGAATGGGCCTTCGAAACATATCCCATTGTTTTCGGAATGAGGGCAAAACGCTAGGGACGACAGTCGTAGGGTTTAGATTGGTGGTCGCGTTAGAAAACCCCTTTAAAACCCACCTGCCAATCATATTTTTTTTAAATAAAAAAAAGAGAAAATCCTTTTTTCTCTCTCCCCGATCGAAGGCGGAAACTGCTCGAAATCTTCCCGTCCACTTTCCGATCAATCCACGCAAAATTAGCCCCTCCTCCAGTTGAAGATTTTGTAGAGCTGCTCACGATCTTTACATCCATATAAAGATTGGATTTTTTTCGTGGCCTGTAGCGCCTGGATCGACGCCTGGAAGTTGGCGACTTCAACTCGCCGCCGCCACCTCCTGCCAGCGTCGAACTGGACCCCACCACCAGCGCCGAGAAGCTCTCTCCTCCCCTTTCGACACTACGTAGCCCAATCGAGCTATCGATTCACGGATTTCAAGAAATCGCGTGACCTAGTTTTGAACATTTCAGAAAGGTATACAGCTATTTTTATTTTAACTATACTATAGCAGTTTAAAGCGCTACGGTTTTTGATTTCACTGTAAAAATCATATCTTTTTCATTTCTTATCGAAATTCAGTGAAACAAGAGATAGTGGACTCGTGTGGACGTCTTATACATTTTAGAAGAGACCGCATATTTTTCTGAGCCTTCTGCTATTTTTGGTGGAGTGGAACCCAATGTGAGATTTCTAATTTATAAACGATATGGAAAACGACGATGTATAAATTATATAGTCGATGTATGAGTTATATAAACGTTGTACACCTCATGTATAAGCCTTGTATAAGTTGTACGTTCGATGTATAAGTTATATATGCATTGTAAAAATTATATATGTGTTGGAATAGAAGTGAATTGCTATATATATATATATATATACGCCCCTCGTCCACAAACCATGGACGATATTTATTGGTTGTGATTGGTGTGAAAATTGATTGATAGCGAATGGTTGGTTGGAATTGTTTGTGGTTGATATTGATTGATTGTGGTTGAAAAATACCCATTTGTAGTTGAGAAATATTGGTTGACACCACATGGGATTAGTTTGTGGAAATGAAATAAATATATACATGCCGCCTGCGTGCGAATTAGATGCATGATCCCCATTGTCAAAAAACTGCGAGGTTTTAAGGTAGAGCGAGGAGCCGTACTAGGGACGGTCCCGGTTTTAACTACCCTGCCGTTATGCTGCCAAAATTTTGAATAATATTCATGTGTTTGAATTATTTTCATTTGCTGAAACTATATTTATTTGTTGAATAGAAAACCTTCATGTGTTGTATTGAAATTCATTCGTTGATTAGAAATTCATGTGTTGAATGGTATTCGTATTTTAAATATAAAAACCACATTTTTATCCATATATTAAACTATAGAAAACCTTCATGTGTTGAATCGATATTCATTCGTTGAATTGAAATTCATGTGTTGAATGGTATTCGTGTTTTAAATATAAAAATCACTTTTTTATCTATTTATATAAACTATAGAAAACCTTCATGTGTTGAATTGAAATTCATTCGTTGAATTGAAATTCATGTGTTGAATGGTATTCGTGTTTTAAATATAAAAATCACCTTTGTATCTACATATACAAACTATAGAAAACCTTCATGTGTTGAATCGATATTCATTCGTTGAATTGAAATTCATGTGTTGAATGGTATTAATATTTTGAAATAAATTGTTTTATAATAAAAATCACATTTTTATCATCTATATGAACTATATAAAATAATCTCGTTTTGAAATAAATTGTTTTATAATAAAAATCCTATTTTTATTACCTATATGAACTATATAAAATAATAGAGTTTTGAAATGAATTGTTTTACAATAGAAATCACATTTTTATTATATACATGAATTGTTAAAAATAGTGAAATGTTGAAATAGAAGACAGTTAGATAAAAATATCATTTTTATCAAATGTATGAAAAGAATATAGTTTTGAAATCGAAGAATCGATATATATATATATATATATATATATATAAATAGAATTGAAATATATCGAAAAACGACACTGCAGTTCGTATTTTGAAATCGTGATTCAAAACGATTAGTACGGGAGATCCGACCATCGGATTTTCCCGAAACCGCAACCGTTGGGTTCGCTTTGGAAAAATCTTTCCAACGACACCAACTTTGTAAAAATCCAATGGTTGGATTGTCTGTAATGTTTAATTCAAATCTAAAGAAAAACAGCGCCAGAATCGATTATATATATATATATAGTTATATTTAATCGAATAACGACGCTGCAGTTCGTATTTTGAAATCGAAACTTCAAACGATTATACCGGGAGATCCGACCGTCGGATTTTCCCGAAACTGGAACCGTTGGATTCGTTTTGAAAAGATCTTTCTAATGATGTAAATTTTGTGAAGATCCAACGGTTAGATTTTCAGATATGTGTAAATCATATCTGAAGAAAGACAGTGCCACAGTCGTGTTATGGCCCGAAGCGTCGTTTTGAATAAAATGGCTATTTTAAAATAAATAAAAATAGCGATAAATCGTTATAAAATATTATAAACGATATTGATGTAAATTTAGAAATTAACTGAAGGTTGGCTAAGTCGAAGGGTTTCTTGGGTATTGATCTGATGTTGATTTCGGCCTTCGGGGTTAATATTTGGGAAATCGTTTTCTTACTAATTGACGGTTAGTGACTATTGAATTGAAATGATGCGTGTGTAAGTTAGTGTTGCACTTGTTTATTCTATACGCGAGTTGTTTAGAAAGATCGGGTTTATCCCATTCTGAATAACCGAATCGGCGATAAGAAATCGAAGATGAAGATGGTGGTCGAAGACCGGAGATCTTCCCCTCGTTTGGATGGTAACCGAGGTCCTGATTGGGAGGCATCCCGAAATCTGGATAATGAGTGGTGATCGTCCAGACGTACGTGGTGATCGATGGGTTTGCTAGGTATTTAGTGCCTCCGGTTTCGTTCAGACCCAAAACGGACTTGCAAATGGACAGTGTGTCTGACATTGGAATTTATTCTGTGTGATTGACAGCCATCAGTTGCACGGTGTGAATTGCCTATGTGGCATACTAAGATGCAGTGATTGGGGCGTCTGTTGAAAAGCAAAGTCTTGTGGTGATGATCAAAGCCCCGCCTGTGTGGCGTAGCTTTGTGTATAACGTAAATTCGTGAGCCTCACACCCCGGAATGAACCAGAAACGGCAGAGGACATCAGGGAGGGCCTGCGTTTCTTCCTTGCTAGAAGTGGCATCAGTGGTTTTACACGCCCTGATGAGTTTTACTTATGTAGTTGTTGCTGTTGCGAGGTGCCTCGGTTAGATCGGACGATCCGGGTCCGACGGAGTCATTCGTTGGCTCGTTTACGCCCCAAAGGGCGGGGAAACGCAGTGTCCAGGAATTTTAATCCACATCGGTGGACCGGCCCTGATGATCCAAGGGTCACTCGAGCTCTGATCCTGAGACTCGGGCTAGGCAGTCTCGAATTCGGTAAGGACTATCTTTTGCCTTGGTTCATGACGGAAATCCAATTTTAAAATACGTGACTGTGCAGTTTCGATTGTATATATATTTGGCGACATAGTGGCATGGGACGCTCATGTCGTCTATGATTGATAGTTATGATTTGAAATTGTTTTTGAAACATATAAACACTAGTAGTAATATCAAATGCTTTTGTTTTATTCGTATCAAGCATATATTGGCCATTATAAGGTAAAAACTCTATCCTCCGGTTTGCGTTGCATTGTGTGATGGGAACTGAGTCTTATAATGGCTTCATTTTTATAAAAAGCATTGCGATGTTTAAAAGAAAGATTTGTTTTTAAAGCACTGGTAATCCAATGGAGTAAACCCGTTCCACGAAAGTGGCGTGGTCCTGTGATTAGCCATATATTAAATGTGTTGAGTAGATTTCTCATACCAGTCCCATGACTGACTCGTAGTTTGTTTCACTTTCAAACTCGGGTGCCCCTTTTTCTACATGGGCAGCCTTGTATTCAGGTTTAGCTGGTTCTTTCTGGATAGCTGGAGCTGAAGATGGATTCTATTATTTATCTCTTTTTATGCTGTTCAGCTCCTATTGTACATATTTTGTTTGTTTCCGCTGTAGACATTTATGTATAGCTGAACTGTATTTGTACTAAGTATGATCCTGTATACTGTGTAACTCTGATGATTACGTTTATCCAGTGTATTCTATTGTACATTATCTGGTGTGTTTATTAAATTCTGTTCTGCTATTTTCTGTTTCTGTATTATATTCCAAAGATTACCCTTGTCTCTGTTTGTACGGGATTTGGGGTCGTCACACGTGGTATCAGAGCCTTGGTTAAGCTTAGTTCTGGAATATAACATATCAACGAACTCGTCAGAAATAGAATTAGTAGAGTTCTAGGACGGGTAACTCATTATGGATAGGATCAGTAATATCCTAGTATTAGTAGCAGAATGAAATAACACCTAGATAGACACATTTACATTCAAGTATTTGTCTCTATATTTGGAAATATCTTTTCTGTTGACCTGACACTTGATCTGCTATTTGCAGAAGAACTAGAAAATGAGTGCCAGAAACAGAAGAAGTAATACTGACCCGGATATTGAAGCTCTATTCATGAAATATAGAAATCTGGGTGGAAAACCCTTCACGGGTGAAGAATCAATTATGAAAACACAAGCATGGATTCGTTCGGCTGAGAAAATCTTCGAAGGATTAAAGCTGAGGGATGACCAAAAATGATTACTGGCCTCCTGGGCACTCAAAGACGAAGCTTTGTTCTGGTGGAATTCTGTTATTAAGGATAATACAGAAGGTGATATCACCTGAGATAGATTCAAAGTGATTTTCCTGGAAAGATTTACTCCCCCAGAAGCAGTTGAGCGACTATGTGATGAATTTTCTTATTTGATACAAGGAGATATGACCATTCTCGAATATCATAAGAAATTCAATGAACTTTCTCACTTTGCCCCTCATCTAATTGAAAATCCGAAGAGGAAGAATATGAGATTTATCAACGGGCTTCAAAGAAAATATCAGAACAGTGTAATGAGGATCGTGAAGCTCCCCTTTTCTGAAATGATATACATGGCTTACCAGTACGAAAATCTAGACAAGAAAGGTATGTTACAGTACGAAGAAGAATTCAGCTCTAGTAATAAAATTGAGTCTGCAACTGATCGTCCTGAGGCCAGTTCAATGTCTGAGGTTAGTAAGAAGCCTGAAGTAAACCGGAAAAGGGCTAGATCTGAAAAAGAACCAGCAACGATGGCCATATGCAGTAACTGCCATAAACAGGGGCATTTGACCAGAAATTGTAAACCCTCGAAGAAGCTAAAGAAAGATGAAACTAAATCTGGTAAGAAGTTTCAAGAGAATAGAAAGTGCAGTCAATGCCATCAGACCGGTCATCTTTCAAAGGCCTGCCCGCCATTTAGAAAGCCTGAGGCAGTACATGTAAATGAAGTGGCAGAAGTGCCTGCATCTTCGTCTGCTCAGGAAAGGTCTGATGTTTTAGAAGGCACACTCAATGTCAAGAACATTCCAGTTAAAGTGTTTATTGATACAGGCGCGTCATGAAGCTTTATTGCCAAGAATGCAGTTAAGAAGTTGAATTTGAATGTGAAGAAGCTCAAAGAACCAATGACTGTCCAAAATCCGGTCGGGTTTCCATCTACCTCAGTTGGGTTTGTGCAGTACCTGTCTCTTTTTCCTGCTATAAATTCCCTACTATCTCTATCGTCATGAATTTTAATGAAATCGGTCTTATTCTGGGATTGGATTGGCTAACCAAATATAAGGCAGAGGTTAAATGCGCCGACAGGATCGTTAAGGCAAAGATAAAATCAGGTGGTTATATAACCATTCCCTGTGAAGGCCAGA